>JAOYSI010030764.1:0-55591 GCA_025775065.1 Hiodon alosoides
ATGTAAATAATGTGTTATACGCGTTGGTTATGTTTAGTGTTGTTGTCATTTGTGTTGTTTAGTTAACGTGCATGTTCAGAGTAGTTCTCTCTCTCTGTGGGGCTCTGTTCTCTCTATGTCAAGACGGTCGTAAGCGCATGCGTGAAATAAAGAGCATTGATTTCAGCGTAATCGGTGTCTGTCTGATGCTTGAAACTACGCGTAGTAGTTTCACACACACACACACACACACACACACACACACACACACACACACACACATTATCTATCGCTATTTATCGCTTTACCACCAGTTCGTCACACTCACATATAATACAGTAGTAGAGAACTGAAGATGAAATTTGGAAATTATCATTTGACGAACGCAATGTCAATATTGTATTCTGGTTGATTGGTTAGGGAGGACGTCCTCCCTTGGAGCATCATTTACGTGTTTTGGCCAATAAGAGATTAGCATGAAGAAAAATGAAGTACGTTAAATTGATAAGAGATCCCACCATAAGGAGGCCCCCCCCCACCACTTCACACAGTCTGCCCTTTCCCCTCTGCCTGCAGGTGTCGCTGTTGAGAATTTTAATCAGAATTTCAATAATGAGTCCCCCCCCCCCTCTTTAAGGCGCCAAAAGTAATTGGACAAACTAACATAATCATAAATTAAATTGTGAGTTTCAATACTTGGTTGCAAATAATTTGCAGCCAATGACTGCCTGAAGTCTGGAACCCATAGACATCACCAGATGCTGGGTTTCTTCCCTGCTGATGCTCTGCCAGGCCTGTTCTGCAGCTGTCTTTAGTTTGCGCTTGTTCTTGGGGCATTTTGCCTTCAGCAAGTGAAAAGCATGCTCAATTGGATTAAGGTCAGGTGTTTGACGTGGCCATTGCAGAACATTCCACTTATTTGCCTTAAAAAAGCCTTGGGTTGCTTTCGTAGTATGCTTTGGGTCATTGTCTATCTGCACTTACTCATTTTCCTTTTTTATGAAGTATGAAAATTACACATTTAAATTTTTTCCCTAATTTTTTCATATAATGAATACTGACAATAATTTACTTCTGTGCTTTGCAGTTTGGGATGAAATCAACTTTCTTGCAAAAAAAAAAAAAGAATAAAGATTGAGAATTATTAAGAATTAATAAGGAATTTGTAAATCTTAAAAATATATTTACTGTGCAAAGTTTTTTTTTTAAATCACAAACTTGTTCTTCAAGTTTAAGACTAATTAGGTGAATGAATGGAGGATTATTTACACAGTATTTCGTTTCACCTCATTCTGGGATTCACTGGGACAACTGCACCACCACGAGAAATGCCAAACCTTATAATAACTTTCATTTTAAATTATTATTGAAAAAAATTAATTTAAAAAAAGAGGACCAACTTTAAGTCTGGAGAATCAAAGTGCAGACACTGCACTGATCTCCAGATCAGTTTACTCAAGGCAACTGGATCAATCTTAGCTCTATTTGCAGCACTTTAGAGCATTAATTATTAAAGGCTTCCATCTCAGTAAAACTGATGGTGCGGACAGCAGGGCTGAAGTTGTTGTTTGATTGGGATTGCTTTTAGAGGAGTCCTTCCAATAAATATTCCGAAGGGAAAAATGGCTTCTTTCAATTAAACAAAACTGAAAGAGGACATTTGGTTTCACTCTCGACTTTCGAGGCTTTGTTGAAACAATGGATTTTCACTGTGTTTGTCTTTCTTGGTCATGCTCAGCGGATATGGGCTTTGCTTTAACAAGCATAATGGTACAGATCGGATCTCAGGAGCAAAGTGAGGGAAGAGTATTAAAACAACATGTTACAGCTATGGAGCCTCCTTAAATAGCTGCTTTTAAAATATATATTATAAAGAATGGACCCAGATCCAGATACATAACTTCCTGTTTGGAATAACCCCACATTTTGTTGCTCATTTGAAAAAGTAGTGTATATATTTTTGTTTTTAATGTACACTGGGTCGAGTTAATCTTCAAAAATAAATTAGAGTAGTCTTATACAGTATTCTCCATAATATAAATCATACAGTTGTCAAACTATTAAAATAATTAATCGTGATTAATCGCATGATTTTCTGTAGTTAATCGTGATTAATAGCAATTTTTGAATGTGCACAAATTTGGCCCTAAATAAACAATTTTCCATTTAAAAAGCAGTGTGTTATGTTAAAGGCAAACTGTGTTTAATTGTAATGGAAAGAAACACAAAATAACTTTGCTATTGCATTTGTTAGCTTGCTGCTAGTTGACATGTCCATTTGTCTCCTGTGCACAAACTCTAAAAGAGTAGGCTGCTGCTGTCCTGCATTGCTAGCTCTCTCACTACTGCTGCCGGCGTCTACTCTGTGTTTTGCTTGTAAATGATACTTCAGACTTGATGTACTTCGGGGATACACAAATTCACCCTTACAGTAGCTGCAAATAACTTCTGTAAGGGTTTTGTAATAAAACTGGCCATTTAAAAGCCCTTTAGCAGCTTTCTCCATCATTCAAGCTTATTTAATCAGCAAAGCTATATCTAAATTCAAGCAGTCGATTGACAAACAAGCGCGCAAACGTGGAGTTGTATTTTTAAATATGGATGGTTCTAAGGCAAAAAAAAGTGTTAATTGCGACAAAAAAATTAACGGCATTAAGCATTTGAAATTCATCACACGCTTTAATGCGTTAACTCTGACAGCCCTAAAATTAAATTATTAGCACAAATTAAATTACCTGCAGCAAATGCCTTCAACCCTTCAACTACAAAACAAAGGTAAGAAATGGCTTCTAGTCCACACTCCACTGCTCTCAATGCTCTGTCAATATTGGCTGTGCTGAAATTAAAAAAAAAAAAAAATTATTTGCAGTAAGTGTAGCTTAACATTGATTGACTGAGAAAGTTGCAAAGTCAGCATTTAAAGTTGCAAGATTAGGGACACCCCACCAGCAACTGACTTGGTTCTCTAATACATTTTCCCCACTCAGTAACACTGAGTCAGTACTGAGAAAGCGCTCATCATTGTCAATTCTATTAGCAGAAAAGTATATTTACATATAGAATCAACAGGCAACACCCACCCTAAGGACCTCGTTGTGGTTCCAGTAATGGTAACTGCACTCAGGTGCAAACAAGACTTTAAAAGAGCCAGCAGTAATGGTTCAAGGAGAAAAGTTAGACTAGAAAAGTCTGGTTTGGTGTCGGTGAACTTCGTGTTTGTAGGCTCTTGTGGTTTACATTTTTAAACTTCAGTTTAGTTTTTCGAAAGGGAGGTTTTGCTTTCTGTGAATAGTTTGTGTTAATATTTGCAGGCGAACCTTTTCTTTTGTTAATTGTAAGGCAATGTACCCAGGCCACAAACGGGTGCATTGTCTTCCAATTAATGTTTTAATATGCAATTTCAGCATGTTAACTAATATGGAAAATACAGGGGCATTTCCAAAAATGTGTGGTTTAGCTTTGAAAATACGAAGGGTTTGAAATGAACACAATAATGTTTCAAATCTGTTCTTTCCCCACTTGACCTCAAATTTGGGTCAGAAGTGGGTCATGACATGTGTAATTATCACATTTGGGCTTTATTATTTTGTTTTTAGACGTGTTTCTAGGATACATTAAAATCATTACCTAACTTGGTATTAGCTACCATAAGGCTAATACTGTGGTCTACATTATCTGTACTTGCCACTTAATGTCACACTACTGATCAAAGATTATGATTTTCATTTCACAAATGCTGGGTCTTTCATGCTTAATTGTCTGTTTATATTCTTGTCCATCAGTAACAGTTTTCTGATACATAGTTCTGTTAAATATTAGAATCATGCCATTCAATTGTATTGGGCCAGCAACCTAAACAATATGCATTTTTAAAGCATAAATAACAGGACCTTCACTCACCAGTTAACTTCATTGTAACTTTTAATAGTCAGTGAGCTAGCTAGCAAACATTATTTGTTCTGTGCAACTGACCCACATGTAAATGCACGTTTGACAGTTCAATATAAGTAAATAATTTAGTTAAAACTAGTTAAAGTAAATCATCTTGAAAAATTGTTTTTTATTATGTTTTGAAGACTGACAGCTGATAGCTGCCATCTTCCTTCAGTACATCTCTGAATCACAGCTCAAAAATTAAACAGTGCTAAAACAAAGAGTAGGTGTACAACTATCTATTTTGTTGGATGAATGTGTGGACTGTGTTTGGACTGCTTGATACCCTTCTCAGTAAACATGTAATCCTGCTAAACACCGTCATAAAAGCATAGTCATTAAACCACAAAATTCCACCCCTGTACTATAGTCATTATACAGCCACTAAAGGTTGGCTGTGAAGCTGAGAAATTGTCATATTCCAACACAATACAGAAGGAGACAACCATGTACTGGACTTGCCTTACCCCTATGTATCAGGGTCTGTGACTGGTCAGCTGGAGCCTTGGGAGGCAGCTTCCACTTCTGAGATTCTACTCTTTCTCCAGGATTAACAGCCCCTTACAACGATGAGACCTTTCCAGTGTGCAGGAGAGCATGCATGTCCTGGAGAAACAAAACCAAAATAAAACATTACCATGCATGGTTTTATAATGTGAGAAGCATCCAACTAAAGGAAGGGGAATTTGGTGTTTCTAGTCAATCAAGGGCAGCTTATGTCAGTGTATTCCTCTGCTTCTGGAGCTCAAGCGCAACACCCCACTCATAGCCCAAATTACCAGCTAATACCAGAACATGGCCTCTGTGCTGCTCTGTACAGTTTTTTCAGTTCAATTACATCTTTTTTTCGGTTAAATGAGCCTCTAAACATAAGCCGGGTCTAGTTATGAACTCAAGATGTCTAAGAAAATGAACTGGTGAACTGATGACTCATCGGTGAGTCCCTGGCATGGTCCATGGTGCTTTCACTGGGGCTTTCACAGAAGAGATCTTAAACTTCTAGAATTCCCCACTCACGGCTGACCGCGCAGATAAAAGGGATGGTGGACATGCTGGGACTTCCTCCGACTTTTCCGAGTGCAAACCCGAGCCCACAGCTGAGAGATGACTGGTAATTATCATCAGAACGTCAATAGTAACTCCTACAACGGAAAAATAAACGTTTTCCAAGGTGAATTTAAAACTGTAGTAGGAAGCCTTACTGGAAACACTGTGTTTAAAGTAGGTATAATTATATTTAGAGACAATGCTTTATTTTAAGGTCTAGAGCACCAACAGCTACAACACACCTTAAGTACATTTATTTTTATTTTATTTACTTTCCTTGTCAACGTCCAGTGCAATCATACTTGGTTATTCAGTGATAAAGGGGTCAAAAATATTTGTAGAAATTCACAAAAAAAAAAAAAAAACCATCATGTGTATATGCTTTCTAATTAAACTACTGAATCAGCAAATCATTTAAGAAACCTAATCAAAAGCTTACAAAACTCATTTAGGATTGAAACACTGGAATATGATCTCCTCACGAGAACTAGTCCATATTCATTTCAAGCACCAGAACAGAGTACTTTACAATGTGGAGAAACGCAATCTCTGTCATTGCTCTATGTACCATATGATGAGCATGTGAGTCCATTTACTGTACCCTTTGAGTCACTAAACTGATCAAACACAATACAATAAAGAAAACAGCTGGCAAGACATCTAAACATTGATAAACCTGTATAAGCAGCATTTCTGCCCTGAGAATAGTTGTAGTATACATTCTAGCAAACATGCTCCCATGGGGGATTTTTCTGTCCTTGAGGTGGCTACATTGATTATGGGTTCAAAACATGTTTTGCGTATTGTCCATCACAACAGCAGAGCAAGGCAATAATCTTTTTAAATTCCATTCTTCTATAAAAGACAACATAACTGTAACTGTGTTCTGTCTTGTATAAGCATGCAAATGTGTGCACTTTTGTATCGTATCGTCTAATCGCCTCTCTACTTGCAAGTGAATTAAATCAGAAGATTTTGATGTTTTAGCAACCCCAAAATTGAATTAGCTGAGGATGGAAAGCAATATGTTACCAAGTAGCTAGCTTTTTGCCCTCTACTTTAAGATTTTAAAATGATTTAGCTTTCAAAAATCAAAATTTACCCAGCAGACTATTTACCAAACTTATTTTGGGTCAGTTTTCAGATGAACATGAAATCCTTTTTCCACATGAGCTCTGCTGTAGTGTGACCACGAGAAAGACCCCATCAGCTGTCAACAAATGGGGCCCCAGCCCCCTTTTGAGGGACCTCGTAAAAGTTCTTAACTTTGCCGTAAGAAACAGTGGCAAAGTTAAACTCCTGTAGAGGTAGAAATACAATAAACCACCGCTGGTTGGAGGAAAGGGAAACAAACTCCTTCAGAGAAAGAATGGTACAACATTACAGTAACGTCAGAGAAAGAACAGTACGGCATTACAGTAACATTAGAGAAAGAATGGTATGGCCTCAAGATCATTAAAGTAGTGGTCAGTTTGTGGCTTTAAAGGTTGAAAAGTGACACAGCTTTCAGACTTTCAGAGGTGGAAGAAAACTGCTCCAGAAATACTTCTTATATAGAGCTCCAGAGAAAGATCTAGGTCGAGTAGCACATTGAGATCCCAGAGCTATGGGTCTGTCGGTATTCAGCACAAAGTGTGTGAGATTATCAGGTAGCTGTCTGGGACAAGATCAGATTGAAGAAGCAGAGAATTTTGCCGTCATCCCGTTTCTAACGCCAAAATGAAATGCGATGTAACCATCAGTACAGGTTGGACTTTTATTTAAAGCTGAATTATGCTGACACCATGCCTGTAGATAACTTCCCAGGAGTGGCATGTTTGGATTAAGCGCTTGTTAGCTGTCGAGCTATCCACGATAATGATGATACTGGACATAAATTCTTGCTCTCGTGCCATGGTTCATGTCCTCTACAGCTATCCATGACTCTTCCCTTTTGGCAGAATCTGTGGAAGCCAGCTCTTTTTTTAACACACATCTCTCTGAGGGAAAATGACTCCTTTAACTGCCACACCTCCATCTCTTTCACCTGCAAACCACTCCTCAGGACCTGCATTTTGAAGCCTGGATATTTAATGAGGCAGTGGAGCTTTCAAATATGAAAGGACTGAGTACACCGCCAGACCTGATAGTTAAACTATTACATTCTGTTCATGGATGCTTTGAGCAGAAAAAGTGTTATAAGGTTGTTATGTGTGAAAGTAGGTAATATGGTGTACAGTAATAATTGCCAGCTGCTGGATGTTATAGGAATTTTTTCAACTGGTAAGGGTTGCTATGAAAAATTATGAGCCAGGACGGAGAGGCTAGATTAGATCTACGGGCCACATAAGCCTCAGCCATCTACTGCACTACAGCTAGCTAGCAAGATTTCTGCATCCATCTCCTGCACTTATTAGCTAGATTTATTTCAACATCGGAGGTTTTTTCTTACTGATGAAAACAAGGTCAGTCTGTCGGCACTGACTTAACAGTTTGGATTCTCTGTCATGATTAATTAAATTATCACTAAGATAAACAAAGTTAATGCTGTGATGTCACGAAGCTTCATCACTTCTCTAACTGGCCAATGAGATTTTCATGTTCCTCGAGTGCCTTTATAATATAAAAGCCATCCACTCATATTTGATATTTTACACGTATTTTTCTAAGGGATATGAGTGTATGTGTAGCGGAGCTCATTGTGAAAGTTGTTTGCTATGAACAGTGACGTCACTCCTTGCAGTCGAAGACATGAGTACGATTGATTCTATTTGAGACTTCAGTCTTCAGCTCAACAAGTGAATCACTTCTTAGGTCGGATGTTGTGCCTTGTATGTGACAATCAAAGGATCCGGGTTCAAGATGAATAACTTCAAATTGCATTAAATTTCCATGCTACCATCTGTATAAGACTCTTGACATAATGAAAACCCACCTCCTCACACACACAAACATAAACACACGCACACACACACATACACACACACACACACACACACACACAAATAAGAAATATAACTTTTTAATTAATCAATTAAATCAACTGTAAAAAACACCTTATTAATTAGATAGAATATTAATTGTGCCGACAACAACCATCAGCTAAAGATTTGATAAAGAGGAGTATAGTAGAGTTTTTTTGTTACTCCAGCACTGGGGAAAGGACCAGAGTGCACTTAAAAGAGTGCCTTTTAACAATGGGTCATCCTTTGCCCTCTCTTTTAACATTGGGTAAACCCTATGTGAAACCACCACTGCCTGTGCATTACCTGTAATGTGCGCAGTCATGGGCATGTCGGCTGAGTGGATAGAGAGCAGCTCATCTCAAACGGGACACATTATGAGCATACACTTCTCGACAGCATAAAAGGACCTCTGGACGGGTTTATCTCACCTGTGATATAAGGAGGATACTCACTGAAGAATCTCGCTCCTGCAATCTGCGATGCTTGGGTCACGTGTCCACTGCCTTCACCACGACTCCACACAGTTGGCCTACATACCTACACTCACTCAGTGTCTATATTTGGATGGCATGTCACCAAACAGCGGGTTGCTGACTCTGGATATATCAGTTGAATTCCGCTTAAAATAAAAACACAAATGCATATTATACAAATGACTTTGCTAGCTGCACAGACATTTAACATTTTACTATTTTCTAGTGATTATAAAGTTTCTTCCACATGATTCAGATATACACGGTAACACGCACATACACACACACACACACACACACACACACACACACACACACACACACACATACACACACACACAGTGTAAAGCATTTTTCAGTATTAATGAAGTATCTGTTCTGCTTGGATAAAGATGATCATGATACGCACCTATGGTAAGGCTTCTAATGAAGTTAATTATAATATAATGTATAATATATATTATAGATTGTAATAATAAACTGTCTTTAAAATTAAAGAAATTGTTAAGGTTTAAATGATTAACTCCAAGCTTGGTCCATAAATCATGTTAAAGTGTATGGCAGCTTGGTCTTCACTAGACTGAATGAACTAAATTAATTCACAGAGACTGAACCCGCTTGGCATAAGAAGTATTTCTGCTTGGTTTTGCATGGTGGTTTTACTATATGAAAACGTTAACATTTATTTCTTTCATATCAAAATTACAGACATTTGCCTACATCCAGCCCTTCATAATTAAACAATTCTACTGTTCTTCTTTTTTTGCAGTTTGACTGACGCACTAAATTGATGCATAAATACACTTTTGGGCATATTATTTGCAATTATTAGAATTTTAAAAATGACAGAAATGTGCTGTTTTGGCAATCCGATTGTACTGTTTAATAACAACAATGCATATATTTATTTTAATTTAGTTCTGAGCTGAATACATTTCCTAAACATTGGTTCAGAATTAATACTAGAGAACAGAGAAAATGGTGCATCATTGATAATGAAAAAACGCATTTACATTTGTTCTGTATTAATGGGGGAAAAAACCCACAAACTTATAGGGATCCTTAAATATGAGATGTGGGTCAGGTCCACATGCCATATATAAGATATGAACTCTGCTGAGATTTTATTACATCTGTGAGTTGGTTTTTTTAAAAAACTGAAAATTAAAATCCATACCCAATAGCTTTGGCTTTGTGTGCACGGTAACAGTACACAGTGGGACAAAGTGACTTTGGCTTGAACGGGACAGGACACAAAGGTGTGCATGTTTACTGTATGCTGCAGGGCCATTTGTGTGATTGACACCTCGGCTGTCAAAGGGCGCCGCAGGCTGCAAGCTCCACATACAGCGCATGATCTGTGATTTTGCATTCTGAATAGCCCTGCACGGAGCTGAAGATCCTCAACATTCAGAATTGCCTTGCATACTGCTAAAGAACCTCAACACTAAGAATAACCCTGCACACCACTAGAACCTCAACACTACGCAAGTGGCGGTCAGTACTTTCCAACAGGAATTTTACTTTTTAGGATTAACTTACGTAATTGCTCACATTTAAAGTCTTTGACCAAGTGACCTTTTCCTCCAGCACCGTTCCAATGCTCCAGCCCCTACGCACCGACCAACCAACCCCCCCATGAGGGGGATGCAAAGATAGCTTGTCCAAAGTTTGCTGCATTGATGACATCACCAGCAACGGGACAATGCACCATCCTGGAGAGTACCTTTAGTGGGCCGGGGCACACAGAGGGTATCTGGGGGGCACAGTCCCAGTCTCTTCCAGTCTTCTGAAAAGAAGTGGTTCTTTCCAGTGACTGCACTTCGTTAGACCACATTAGATACCGCGGAGAGTTTGCGGCTCACTCTCAGAAATGACTGAGACAGGACTTTGAAGAACAGTGCTGCATAGTCTCGCCCCCCCTCCCAATAAAAAGAACATGCTCTGCAGCCATCTCAGTATGCACTATATGCACGCACTGCAACAGCCATCCGGAGAACACCGAGCTGCAGAAGGTGTCAGGTGACCAATCTCAGCTGCAGCACTTTTGGGATCTTTTTGAGCCACAGAGCACATCTGGTGTCAGAGAGGACAGCACAAAACACCAAGCCCACCCTGGCTTGTCAACTACTGGTCTATCCATTTTTTAATGCCCACCTTGAATGTTTGTATCTCCTGTAACCACTGTGCATCAGTAAAAATGTGGAAAGGAGCGCTTGTTTACATAAGTGTCTAGTCAGAGGCCATCTAACTAAGATTAGATTAGCAGCCACGCTCCTCTGTAGTCAAATCCAAACTAAATGTTCCACCTCACTTCGCACATACTCTGCAGCAGATCTTTTAAAATTATCAAACTTCAGCACAAAGAGTGTAAAAAATTATTTGACCAAACTATATCAGGCCACCTTATCTGAGATACAAAGGGACTGTAGAAGGGTTTACATGGAACTGGACGTGTGCCTAACCGGGGTGTGTGGATGTGTACCTGAAGCTTAACAATGAAAACTCTTTCCCTCTGTAGCGTCAGTGGGATCGGGACACTGGACCTGAGGGAGAGCGGTGTTCAGGCGCTGGGCACACGTGATGCAGTGGGGGGAGAAGGGACCCCGGGCCTGAGGGAGACCGGCGTTCTGGCGCTGGGCCGATGTGCTGCAGCAGAGGGGAGACGGGACCCTGGGCCTGAGGGAGAGTTGTGTTCAAGCTCTAGGCTGACATGCTGCAGACATGCAAATTCTGTGCCAAGTTTTCCCTGTAGAGAGTCTGCTTGTTAAAACTCTTTACCCCATTAACAGAACACGCATCCCGCAGTGCAGGCACCGCATGGGGGCCATCAGAAGCACCTGTCACCCTGAGATGTGGGTCCTCTATCCCATCTGAGAAACTCAAGACTCCTAGGTGACAACGTTTTAGTAACATTGCCACAACGCTGTAGCAACGGCATTGCACTGCTGCAAAGTCACATCAACGCAACGAGAGCCCCATGTGCTAGCCGGCAAAGACTCAATGGCTCAGCGAACCTTTGTCTCCTCATAAGCAACCTCAACTGACAGGCAGACGGTGCAGAGGTCAGACCCAAGCACCCAACACCACATGTCGTACGTTTCATTATAAGCGCATGCCTCTGGTAAAACTAGAATAAAGCACAAGAGCTGGCTGGGGTCAAGACTGGTATAGCCTTGCTATAGTCATTTAAATTCACCATATATCTTTTCTTCTTCCAGATTAATTCCTCCATGTATATTTGCCCTTACACAGTACAAAGTACAGTTCTACATATTTCTCCAACATCTGAATTTCTCAACAGAATACCGCTGAGAGAGCTAGACCAGCCTCAGATTACTAAACCTATCTGAAGCCATGCATGTTTAAACCAGCATCCGTGGTGTATCTGTTGAAAAATATGATGTCATCCACATCTATCGGCTGGGAAGCGCAGAAGCTGGGGCTGCTTCGCTAGCTTAAAGTATCAAACTGTGGTGTCAATCTGACCAAAATAAAAAAGCTTTCCTCATCCAAACAACCAGGCAGCCCCTGAGAGGAAGAGGGAAGAGCCATGAAAGGATCAAGCAAAAACTTGGGTATACTCACAGACACTGGCAGGGGAGGCGAAGTGGGAACCGCTGTGTGTTCCAGGCTCAGTTAAGTTGACTGCAGCACTGCCTCCTGTACAGAATGACATTGTTATCTTCCCCCCCTCGCTCGCTCACTCCCTCTCTCTCTCTCTCTCTCTCTCTCTCTCTCTCTCTCTCTCCCCCCCCTCCTCTGCTCTCAGTTGCAGCTCAAACTGCACAGCTCAGCAGTGTTGTCCTTACTGCCGCAGCAGCTACTGTGAGAGCTCCCCGGGTATCCAAGCGTGCTGAGGCTCTTTAAAGGGGAACACCACCGCGGGCTGGTGTCAGGGCTCTCTTTCTGAACAGGTAGCTGTGCCACACTGGTGCCGGGACAAACTAATACATACCGTGTGCAGCTGTGTATTTATTTAGGCAATTAGCTCCCACAGCCCAACTCAGAGATATAGGGAGGAATCAGTCAAAGCGATGCATACTTATCACAATGACACTTGTAGCACTCACCCACGCACAGGTCGATTAATGTGTTTTCTGGAGGAAATATCATCAGATACTTACCACCTGATCTGCTGTGGACCGTTATACTAATCAGGAATTTAACACAATAAACTTGCTATAATTCAAATAGATCTCAAGTTGTGAGATTTCTGTAGTAATGCAATGACAACGGAAACGGCAAGCACACAGTCACATGAAAACAGGATTAAACAGAAGAGTTTAACAGGGGCTGACCCCATGCAGCTGTCCTGTGCTGTGCACTCTCAGCAGAAACAATAAAAGCATTTTAGTGCGTACTCCAGAGCTGACCCACATAAACCCTATACTGACCTGCTCTCACACGGTGACCGCAGAGAAGCCGACCAGACCCCACAGTAAAACCCTTCCCTGACCTGCTCTCACACAGTGACCACAGGGAAGATGACCTGACCCCACAGAAAAACCCTCCACTGACCTATTCTCACACGTTGACCGCAGAGAAGCCGAACTGGACCCATGCTAAACCCTCCCCCGACCTGATCTTACTTGGTGACCACAGAGAAGCCGGCCAGACCCCACACTAACACCCTTCCCTGACCTGCTCTCACATGGTGACCACAGCGAAGATGACCTGACCCCACAGAAAAACCCTCCACTGACCTAATCTTATTTTCCTAATCTTTACTTTCTCTGATCGTAGAGAAGCCAACCTGACCCCACACTGAAACCTTCCTCAGACCCGCTCTCACAGTGACCGCAGAGAAGCCAATCTGACCACACAATAAAACCCTCCCTCGACCTACTATCACACAGTGACCACAGAGAAGCCAACCTAACCCACTCAATGCTTAAAATAGATAAGCACTTGATCATCATTACGGACTGATTCCAAACCTCGAAGGGGACAATGAGTTCAGAAAGTGCTTCCGATTGTCAGAAGGATTCTAACTGACAGATCTCCATCGGACTTCACACCCTTCAGTCAATATTCAGTTGTAAACTCATCTAATTCATCTAATTATAAATCTCTCTGGACAAGGGCATTTGCTACGCATATGAATAATGTAAAATCTCTTCCTCAGAACATAGATATAGGATTTTTATATCTTGCTTTAATGTATTTGGTCCTTTTTTTGCCTAACGAGGTTCCATTCACATAGTTTGCCTATTCTAAATTTCCTCTAGGGTCCCTGAGATTAACTGCTCTCCTGCCACATAAGAGAACACAAATACAATGTAGCTGAGGCCGGCTCTAATTTCGCCTTTGGGCTTCTGCTGTACCGCACAGAGCACTGGGGAAATGGCACACACAAATAGATAACACAAAGCACATGCGTTCCTTCCAATAGTATATTTAACATCAGCATCTTGCCGTGTTGCTATGAATCCTGCTGCCACAGACAGGGAGAGGAAGTACGACTAGTGCCCTCCAGTGTTCGCCACCCATGTCTTTTACACTCTGCAGGCTGCACAGCCTGCACAAGTGGTTCAGAGCAGACTGGAGGAGAAGCAGTCCCTCTCAACGGTGCAGAAAGCCTGCAGGTGCCCAGTAGGAGACGCTTGCTAGTGAGCCAGGAGAAGCGCTGCAGCCCGGGTGCCTTTATCGATTGAGCTAGTCTTGAGAATTCTGAGTGACATTTAGATAAATAAACAACCCCCATTCGCTGCTTGAGCGTCGGACTGGAGGAGGTCTCTGAGACAGTGGCCTTCTCCCAACCCCACACTCACAGCCTCCTCTCAGGTCTGGGCACTACCCATCAACTGGAAAATGGCAGTTCGGCATAAAAACAAATCTAAATGTACTGTAGAGAAACATCCGATTCCCTAGCAAGTCACAAAAGCCTTGGGTACGCGTAATGGAATCACTTCAAAGTTAATTCTGTGGATTAGTTCCTTGCAAAATCACTGGAGCAATGTACTATGTAAAAAAGCTTTTTGATACGACTTACAAAGTATGATACATGTTAGGCAACAGTTTGGATGACTCAGTACTTTACAGAAGTTAACATTATGTAAGGCAGAGAGGGATTTGAAAAGTGTATTCTGATGAAAATTTAGTCTTTGCGCAGTGTTTGCACCACTCTCTGAGGATGGAATTGTGGTATGCATGACTGAGAGAGTGATACACTTATACATCAAAACAGGTATAATTTGAATAGCAATTCTAATATGAAAGCATAATTGTAGTGTGTGGATCATTTTAATGTATAACAGCGAACATACTGTGTTTTTTTCACCTTTGTGCTCAAATTGACATTGTACACTGGCTCTTGTCCGTGAGCTGGTTTTATTTTACAATCTGTATGCGACACCGATATTCCCCCTTACTATTGCTATGGAACATCTGATGCCTCGAACCAATCAGTTTCCTGTTAATGAAAAGCTTGGAGGAATAAGTTGAAATTTCAAAGTTAATTCTGGGACATGGTACGTCCAAGTGCTAAAAGTGACAAAACTGTACCATATAGAATCCTTACAACAACCACTACAAAGCACAGTACTGTTGTAGTATGTAGTGTGTATAGCCGTTGTACACTTTCCAGGTAAAACATGAACAATGCAATTGGGTGCCAATAATAAAGTTCATGTATAAATAGGTCAAGCGTGGGTGAAGTCTGGCTTTACGGTCTTTATTACAGGCCAGCAGCACTGTTCGCCTGATTCTTTGTCTCCCTGGCCAGTTCCTCCACAACGCCTTAAACTGCTGAGCAAAGACAACTGACGCATTGGTTCCTCTCTTCAGCAGACTGCTATTTTATATAAGCAGTTCAGCAAATTCACTGGGTAAATCAATGCGGGGTAGGCATCATATGCAACCCCTCCCCCCACCATGCTGTGTATTTATGTGACTAAATATCACACTCTGTATGGACTTAAATTAGTAATATGTCAGTTATTTTTACACAATATCATCATTTACAATCGTTACATCTGCCACAGTATTAGTTATTACTATCGTTACATTCAGATGAAGAAGGCTGCATTTCCTCTTTCCTAGTTCCTAGCTGGTTTAACTTATTATATATAAATATTTTACAGCTTACAATTCTGGAAGCGGGATCTTAAATACGAATATTATGTTTACACTTACAAATAGGCCTACAAAGGGATTTTTTTTGTACAAATCGTAATATACAAATTACAAATCATCAGTATGAATTTAAATTTACTGTGAAAAATCACATCACATGATAATAATTTATTACAACACAAATGTGACTTCATGAATCTGCCACCACCTTAGCAAAGATTAAACTAGGACCATTGACTGACTTATGGTTGTATTTAGAACAGAATAACATTTTATAAAATATATATCTCCAGATTCTTTTCAAACTTCGGACCAGGATGCTTGAAATGCTTGTCAAATATTTTAAAAATATTTTATATTTATATTATATAATATTAATATTATATATTGTGACAAATATTTCTGACCAGTGAAAAAAAATACATACTTTATCTTTGCTAGTAATGTATCCAAAGCTCTTAACACTCAGCTGCAACTTAATGGGATAAGCAGAAAAACTGTGGCCAGCCAGCCTCCTGAGCCCTATAAGCTGAGGTTTGGCATAGCACTGTCCAGGCTTGGAAGTGAATCTACTCCAATCATGCACAGTGTTAAAAGGTGACTAGGATTGGAGGACACTTACTCCCTCACTCTACCCTTACTTCCTCTGTGTGGCAGCAGGATTCGTAGCAATGTGCTGAGATGCATTAGCACAAATACGTTTAAAAAACGTTGCTTTCCCTATAATAGGTATCCAACAAACATGTTGCCATTACTCTTCCCATCGCATTTCCAAGCTTAAGGCCAAAACTGTATCTCATGCCTAAACAAAATAACAACACAAGCATAAATGTTTGTGAAAGAAGTGGCAAATAACAACAAAACTTTAATCAACAGAATTACAATGTAGAATTTGATTAAGATAAGCAGAGGAAATCTGTATCAGTGCATAACACCTAGCTGAGCTGCGGAGAGTGGCATCACCCTCCAACGTTTACTTATTCCTCGTGCCGGGGCTGAGGACTTTAAAAGTAAACTAAATATTTGTGTGTTGTGGTCAACCTGCATGACTGCAAACCCTAGAGCAACCCCACATACTTTACAACCAGATAAGAAAAGTTTTGTGAAAATATTCTAAGATTCCGATCCGCAATATGCAACTTTTCTCATTGGGTATACTTAAAATTTCCATCAATCAGGTTCTGGCTTATATAATTGTCGCTGTTGTCACGGTTCACCTTCACCTCTTCTGTTACTCCGTCACGTTTTTCAATCACCTAATTAATCATTTAACTTTGAAAACAAAGTGGAATGTTACAAAGAACCCGACAAAGAACCCAGCAGCTCCCCTGAGTCTCCGGCCCCAGTCTCCAAGCCATGTCCAAGTCCAGCCTGCTTGAGAGCCCCCCGAGTTTCCGGCTCTGCGCAAGAGTCCCCCAAGTTTCAGGCTCTAGTCTCCCGGCTCTGTGCCCCCGAGTGCCCCAGAGTCCCGAGCGCCCCAAGTCTCCCGGCTCTGTGCCCACGAGTGCCCAAGAGACCCGAGCGGCCCAAGTCTCCCGGCTCTGAGCCCCGAGCGCCCCAAGTTCCCCAGCATTCCTCCAAGTTCCCCAGCATTTCTCCGAGCTGCCCCGTGTTTCTCTGAGTCCCCAGTGTCTCCAAGCGTGTCTCCAAGGTCCCAGTGTCTCCAAGCGTGTCTCCAAGGTCCCAGTGTCTCCAAGCGTGTCTCCGAGTTCCCAGTGTCTCCAAGCGTGTCTCCGAGCTGCCCAGCGTGTCTCCGAGTTCCCAGTGTCTCCAACCGTGTCTCCAAGTTCCCCAGCATTTCTCCGAGCTGCCCAGTGTTTCTCCGAATCCCCAGTGTCTCCAAGCGTGTCTCCGAGTTCCCAGTGTCTCCAAGCGTGTCTCCAAGCTGCCCAGCGTGTCTCAGAGCTCCCAGTGTCTCCAACCATGTCTCCAAGTTCCCAGTGTCTCCAAGCGTGTCTCCGAGCTGCCCAGCGTGTCTCCGAGTTCCCAGTGTCTCCAACCGTGTCTCCAAGTTCCCCAGCATTTCTCCGAGCTGCCCAGTGTTTCTCCGAATCCCCAGTGTCTCCAAGCGTGTCTCCGAGTTCCCAGTGTCTCCAAGCGTGTCTCCAAGCTGCCCAGCGTGTCTCAGAGTTCCCAATGTCTCCAACCGCCCAGCGTGTCTCAGAGTTCCCAGTGTCTCCAACCGTGTCTCCAAGTTTCCAGTGTTTCCAAGCGTGTCTCCGAGCTGCCCAGTGTTCCTCCGAGTCCCCAGTGTCTCCAAGCGTGTCTCCGAGTTCCCAGTGTCTCCAACCGTGTCTCCAAATTCCCTGTGTCTTCAAGCGTGTCTCCGAGTTCCCAGTGTCTCCATGCGTGTCTCCAAGCACAAGTTCCCAGTGTCCCGCTGGCATCTCTCTGGTTTCCCCCCCGCGTCTCTCCAAGTTCCCCCATGTTTCGGCTGCCGCCGATAGTTTTTTTGGGGGGGTAGGGGGTAATGTCATGGTCCACCTTCACCTCTTCTGTTTCATTCATTCTTTGTTTTAATTCGCCCTGCACCTCTCAACTTGGTTTCTGTTTTCCTTATAACCCTGTCACAAAGGTTTTGTCATGGGATTCATTGTTCTTGTTTTCATCTTCTTGGTTTCATGTACAATTAAATATCATGTTTAGTTTGGACTTTGATTAAGTCTCCTTGCTGTGCCGTGTCTGGCCGGGACTTGTGGGACGCGTGGGATCTGCGCTTAGGTTCATCCCTGCTCTGGTGACAGCTGTCTGATAGCTATAGTTATTATTGATTCATTATTGATTACATAATTATGTCACTATAAAATTAACAAAAATAGCCAGGATAACATTGCTTCGAACTGCAGCTCTGACAAACTCTGCTTGCGCTCTCTGCTGGAAGGTGGCGGTGCAGAGAAATTCACTCACACTGCAGTTAATAACTAATCTCAAATTAAAAGTATTCCTTGAATATTGACTAGTTACCACTATGACATGAAGATTGACTGTAAATGCATAATTCGTGTTTGCAGCACGTTAACTCCAGGTATATATATATACAAAAAAAATGTTTTTAATCTGGTGAAAAGTTAAATAAACTGTAATGCATTATCCCATATGCGTATGGTAGATCTATTTAAAATGTGTACCTTCATAACAGTGGGGGTATATGTGAAAGCAAGTAAACACAAATCACATATTTGATTTTCACTTTTAAAGCCTTAGATTTTCGATATTTATTGTGAAATTACTTTTTACATGATCTCATTACGGGTAACATTCGTTTCTGGATTGAGATTCTAAATCAAAGCACCGGGTACTATGACCTTAACTAGCATAAATGCTATTTATGATAGTGCTACTTTATGTTACATTATTTTACGGTTTGGCTGCGATTAAATGAACTAGTGATGTTGTGTAGGCGCTGTTAATCAAAGTTGAGAAGACATCATGGCTTTAGAATTTCCTTTATATTCCCTTTATTCTTTTAGATTTTCACAGGCTGAAAACGCAATATATATTAAGTCCTAAATAATAATAACATTAAAACAAACCAAGAAACAAAAACTGCAAACCTTATAAACGGTTTAATTAAAATAAATGTGTGTAATTGCAAATAATTCCCTGATTCTTACTCCGGATACTAACATTTAACAACTCATTTTTAAACTGCGACCTTCGATACGAATTACTCCGACCAGTATATTAATTAGTCATGTTAGTCAAGTTTACTAATCCTAGAAAATAAATACACTAATGGTCAATGGAGATGAGCTACTGATCCTAAATAACAAACAAACACGTTTTGTCGGCGGTAGAACTTTAAAACGAAGATGACAGCCTAAACTGAAATCTTTTATGAAGTTCTTACACTGAAGCGTTGTGCTTAAACTGCAGTCTAATGTGCTTGCGCTTGTCAATACACCTTTTTCATAAACAAAAAAAGGTAGCAGATTTCGCTGATTTACGGAACATCAAGGAGAGACGACCAGTGTAACCTACGGCCCATAAAGGTACAGCACATCCGCATCATAATCCTGATCTTTATTGTTAGTATCGTATTGGAATAAACAGGTACCGTTTGATTTTATTAAATCTAAATCCGCCTGTTCAATGAAATACTGCAATACGACTATGTCACAAAGCACAATTTGAAGCAGCATATGTATAGGACGTGTGTAGGCCCAATAAACCAAGCATGTTTATTGTTTAACATTTTAAAACCATATAATAATTGTGGTTGTTATATTTTACCGATAGTTATATCTTACCCGCGTTTGCGGCGATGTTCTGCCAAAGCTTGTTGTTTAATGTACCCAAGTATCTGCAAAGTGAACTCATAGATGAACTTCGAAGAGAGCTCGTGCTCTCGTACATATATAAAAATATATATACTGATATTGTGCTATGTTAAGCTATGTTAAAAAAAATTTAAAAATAATAACCGACAAGAAAAAAATATTCCAAATACTAACCATGACACGGCAATTGTGAACACAAAATACTGAAAATACTGGCTTACTTACTTATTTCGGTCGCAGCGCCCAATGCACGGGAAAGCATAGTCAGCATCAGCTGCAACTGGACAAGTTCGAACTTGTTCTCGACCGAGGAAACGCAAGCATTGGCATGCAATGCTTGAGCGAGGACTAGCAAAGAGAGGTAGTCTCAAAGCCAATACCTTAAACACCTAATTATATTTTTAATTAAAAATATTATATATTTTATATTAATTAATATTAATCAATATGAATGAATGTAGTTAATATTAATTAATATATTGACACATTTAGTCCCCAAGCACTTATGCAGCAGAATTAACAAATTGTTCCACATCAGACTATGAACATTCTAGTCTAGTGACATCAATACAGGACTCATTATGGGAGAACGAGGTTTCATTGCATCAGCTCTATTAATATTACTTACTCTCATCTAATTATCAAGTTGTTCACGGTTTCTCTTTAAACTGCCATAATACAATTAAATTTGACCTTTGCACTATTTTTTCGTGCGTTTTTGTACTGCTCTTGAAAGATTCTCTGTGCTGCATATTATGAAGCATGCATAAATAACACAACTACAATGTTAGTCACAATACTGGGCATGTACTCCTAAATAATACTACAATGTAAATAACAATCATACAAATGTATTACATTATTATGTTGACGACAAATAATTGTAAAAATCAGAGTATTCCTGAATATTCCTATGTGAATATGGTAGACCACAGAAGATCTCAAGGCTGACTCATCTTCAGATCGTCCTGTTACAAATGTCTGTTGAAGTGACCCATCGTCCTTTCCATATTGAAACGTAAATACATTTAAAAAAGGGATTATAGCACCATCTGGTGTCATATAACAAAAATTACTATAGAACAAACTACCCAAGTCTGAAAAAATCGAAAATTTTAAATGATAAAACAGTAACCAAACAAATCTGTGCAAAAGGAGTCCATAGTCTCAGAATGTTTCATCATGTTTCTTGTTGAGCAAAAGACTTATCTCAGGGAGGACCATTTAAAAAAAATATATCATCATTGTCAAAAATGTTTATACTAGTGTTAAAATTCTTCTCTTCTCCCCAATTCTACATCTGGAATTGCCAATTCTGAATGTATCTAGGCTAGTAGGTGAAACTCCCACCAACACACACGGGGAAGGTGAGGAAGTACGATTAAACTAATCCATTCCTAGTCACCTTTGATCCAACTGTCTCGTTTTCACACTGCACGCTACACAGTGCCCAAGAGAGGTTCAGAGATGTCAGACTGGAGGAGTTGAAACTAAAAAGAAAATAAATCCTCTTCAAAGTAATCTGTGTACAATCAATTAATCCATGTTCTAAGCCACTTGCCCTGGTGAGGGTGGCGGAGAGAGTTAATCCATGTTCTAAGATACTTGCCCTGGTGAGGGTGGCGGAGAGAGTTCCCAAACTTTTCCATGCCAAGGCCCCCCAAATACCATAAGCTTCTGGCTGGGGCCCCCTGTCTTTAAAACCCCATTGACAAGGGGCCACGGCCCCCACTTTGAAAACCAAGGTTCTAAGCCACTTGCCCTGGTGAGGATCACAGTGAGAGTTCATCCATGTTCTAAGCCACAAATCCTGGTGAGGGTCAATTTATTATGTCTGTGGTTACCCCCACATGACTTGGTATTCTTTGCATTCCTTGGTATATGTGAATGTTGCAAGCAATGCAACCACTCTTCAGCCGCTTTGAAAAACAAAAACAAATGGTTGGCCAATGGTAATTAACTGCTCAGTTCAAGAAAAAATGCAATTCTTTGGAAAATTTGGGTTTGTGCTTAGCTGAGGGGCCAGGTGTGAATATATAATCTGTGGGATTATATCTGACTGCCTTGAGGTAAGAAAAAAAATAAAATAAATACAAACCATGTACCTGTCTTGACTTTGATATTGTATCATTCCCATAAGATTAGTTTTTTCTTTCAGTTATGCCACAAATGTACAAGGCAGGGTAATTCCTGGGACAAAGGTCTGTTGATTTCAGAGCCTCAAAGGGCGAACCAAATAGAGCTTCAGACTGCCCCACATGTTGGAGAGGAGGTTGTACCTGCCACTTGACCTAGGCTGTGAGCAAATAAATACTTTAATCACACTTAATATACTGTATTTATTACCTTTTTCTGTCCATGAATTGAAGAAATAAGATAACGCTATTAAGAGATAGATAGATGATAGACTTTATATAAAGACTTTATTTATATTTATTTATAGGTACTTTATTTACTTTATTTTACTGTGGCGCTGCAGCAGTAAATGACACAATTACACAAAAACACATAAATAAATCATACAACAAATATTATGGTAGGATTAAACACAGACTGGTAGCTGGTCCTCCATCTTGGCTCTGTCTCTATCGCCGTCCCAGAAGGCCCTCTTCTTTTCGTTCAGCAGAGCCTTCAGATCGCTGGTAATCCAGGGCTTGTTATTGGGAAAACAGCAGACTTTCCGAGTGGGCACACAGAAGTTGATGCAGTCAGTGAGACTGTCAATATCCTCTCCATAGGACTCACTGAAAACATCCCAGTCTGTAGTCCCAACGCAGTCTTGTATGGCGTCATTGGCATCCCGAGATCTCCTCAATGTCCTGCTAGTCACAGGTAGCCGCTGGACATTTGGTAGGTAGAGGGACGAGAGGTGCACCAGATTGTGGTCCGATCTTCCAAGTGGTGGAAGTGCTGAGGTGCTGAAGTCCAAAGTCTTATCATTCTTGGTTGGCCACACCAAACTGTTTGAACTTAAATCAAGTTTGTCAGTGTTTTGGTCTGATCCTAGAGATTTAAAAAAATAGAAATAATTCAACTCACTAGGAAATTTCCACTGAATCTTTTACTAAAGTTATTTTGTTAGTTTTGAAAACAATGTAGGGGTTTGAAACATTCACAAAACCTGCTAACAAACCTAGAACTGCACAAAATTTCCACAATACACTCATAGTCTGAAATGAGGAAGCACTTTGTGCAATTGAGGTCACTAATAACTAGCTCGTTGCTTTTCTGTGGAGAATCATATGGACCCTACTACCAACTATGGCAAAGTGTACTCTAGCTATTAGCCTTTAAGTACTTTTAAATAGTTTTTAAAATACTCGCTTTTAAATACACACTTGGTAATTGGTTTTCTGTGAATATCCATACGGACCCTATTGCCAACTTGCCGAAGTAAATAGATTATCTACAGTGATAGTTAGAAATATTTATATTTGGCCAGGTAGTGAAGCACAGTCAAACTTGTACTGTAAAGAAAAAGTTGGCTAGGCTCGTTATACCTGCTAATGTCGTTATGCATGGAACATAAAATGCTGACCCAGACCCTTTATTTACAGCAGTCAGATGACAGGTTACGGAAAATATTTCATTTACATTAAATAATATCTCTCAACTCAACGGTTTTAGCCGGATATCCTCGTCATGTCACGTGACATTTTACTAGCTAGGAAGCGAATATTTCCTACTAGCGACTGCCCATGTCACTTTAAACAACGTTTCGTTGTGTGCAGGTATGTACCACTTTCATAGAGCTTATTAATTAAACATAATCGTGTAAGCAAACGAATGTAATTCAATTAAAACTAATTTTGAACATATTTCGTTTGCATGGTGATTTAAAAATGAACTGCTAAAACGTCATTCGATTAAATTAGATAATTAAATTAGCTGGTTGCTAACAGGTTGTCGTGTTTTTAACATTTGTTAATTTTGTTGCCTATGGCGATGTCATTTTTCCCGTTTAAAAATATTGGAGGACTTGTGATCTAGAACCCTTAATATTTTAGAGGGGTAGCTTTAAACTATTTACCAAACCAATAATAGATTTCCGAAATTTTAAGTGTAAATCATCAGTAACGTTAAATGTAATGGACGTTAAAGTAAAGGTCCACGCGGTATGAATGTGTTTATTAAAAAGTTATGTGTTCATCCATGTCATTTTACATTAGGCTTTTATGTAGTGTAGACATTAGTCTACACGTGTCTATTATTAATTCTGAACTCATTCTGAACATTGTTATGCATTGTCTTCCTCGATATAGGGCCCGTAAAATATGCCTTTAAATTCATGGTTTAAACAGAACCCTGAACTGCACATGCATTAGATACAAGAGTCCCATACTAGTGTTACGTGGGTGCTCCCCTAAAAGGAACCTTATTCGCCTTGCTCACATCTTTAACAGACTTGGTGCACAAAATGTGGTCCCTTCTAGCTCATCAGATTAAGAGAACACTGAACAGGCTAAACAGCAGTTCTCATATGCAGTCATCCAATTTAAAAAGCTTTAACCTGAACCTACCATCGTGTTAGTCACCCATAGTCAAAGCTGGAATATTTCATATAAAAGAACTGATATTGGAAAGTACTTATTACGTGAGTAACACACACTGTATTCCAAGAACATTTAAAAAAAACTTGTTGCTGGACTTGTCGGTTGTCCAGTTTCATTACATAAATAATTGGAATCGTCTTCTCTACACTGATAATGAGATGGTGAGGCTGCGTATGGAAGTTTAAGTAATTGACACGTTGCCTTCCCGAACACAGCCATTGACTTTTGCACTTAGCATTGAGGACTCCCGTGTAAACTAGTAAACTAGTGTTGTGTAAACTAGTAAACTAGTGTTGTGCAAGCTCTTTGCAATCGTTATCAGAGCCCTTTAGTTCACCAGGGGCTGTCTACAGGCCTTTACTGTAATCGGGTGGTTTTTCATTATGTAAATATTTGTTGTGATTAATGATAAACCATGGTACCAGTAAACCCAATCTGCAGCTCCCATCTTGCTTTGGTCATAGAGAATCCCATCTTTCAAATAACAATAGAAAACATCTGTGAATGTATGGCCATAAAAAGGATCAAGCCAAATCAGCCGAAGTACGTTTTTGACCTGATCTACTTTTGTGTCAAAAATTATGTGAAGCATGATCTTCTCTTGCCCTGTACTTGCTGAAATTTCCAGAGCTGTTTTTCATAGATGCTGATGAAAGTTGAACCATTTAAATACTGCCTGCAAACTGGTGCTTAGTTTCCCAGAGACTATTGTTCAGCCAGTTAGGGATTTGTTAGGAATACGCAATTCGGTTTTTGCGCTCTGGCTCACTGTGTATATGGTGTCACTCAGTATGAGTATGTGGAGCCCCTTCCCTGTTATCAGTCCGTGTGCCAGTCGGTGCTATTACTCGCGGTGTGGTTCTCAGAAATAGGATCTAGGAGGATCGCGCTCTGATTTTGTAATTTTGTAAGGGAGAGATAAATGTATGCAGTTCTCTAGGCATGGGAAACTGAATGTTTTTTTTAGAGATGCAACGGAAGCCAAATAGTTTGTGATTGAATTGAAAGGAAGAACTTTTTTTCCTCCCTCATTAGAGTTCACTTATAAGTTAAATTTAGTCTAAGGGCAACGCCTTTTTTTCTTTCAGTCGGTTAACACTGCTCTTACTGTTGACTGTTCAGTAGAGATGTGATAGTGATAAAAAAGTTGGAATCCGAAGCAGAATGCTGCCTTAATATACAAAAATGTGATCTAACTAAAAATTGTTTTGTCTTTTGCATGAGTTAATAAATTAATATAACTTTAATTAATCACGCAAATATAATGAAACCAGCGGGGAACATGTTTTTTAAAGAATACATTATCAATGCGATGTTTTTTCATGAGGGAGCAAGCATATTGAATCTGTGCACTTAACCCCCTGCCCCATGCTGATTGAATAGCTCACTTGTGTCTATGACATTAAAGCATTCACTTTAATTCACACAATTTTATTCAAGGCATTGCACATAAAATAAGGGAAGAGCTTAAAGATAGGTGGTGCAGTGCTGCCCAGGAATCTGTAAGTGCTAGTTTCTCTGTCTTAGCCTGGACACAGAACCCAAGCACCTGACTGGGCTCCTGCAGGCCAACAGGGATAGCAATGGCAAAAGCCCTCAAGGATAGTTTGATGTTTGCATTGACTACAGAAAAAATACAATTACATTTTGAAGACTAAGGGATTAATGCAAGCATACTGGTTTAAATATTTCCACATTTAAGCTTGACTTTAAAGCTATAGTAAATTGACTGAGTAAATCCCACCTTAAATTTCCATAATTGCAAAGCTGTTATTTTGTTAGATTCTTCGACAGCTTGTAAAAACAATCCTAATTCATTTTCTTGTAAATAACCTTCCAGCAAATATCAGCATTACAGTATTAATATTGCTACATTTAATATCCAAAATATAATTGATTACATATACAAACTTTAACATTGTGGTTTATTCCTTTTCTGATTTAATCTGATTGCTTTAGCTAGTTAGTTCAAAAGTAGCGTAACAGCTCTGTCTGTAGCTTCAGCATTGGTTTATTGCTGCTGAAACAAATTGGTACTTGTGGCTATTTGTCTTGATTGCTATGTGTGGCAGTGTCTAAAGGAATTTAACTTGTTTAAATGTCAAAAATAAATAAATTGTCAAAGTAATCTGACTGTTGACATATAGTCATATGACAGCGCTTTCAGAATGTATTGAGTATTTCAGCTGTTTGTTGGGTAGTGGTTGTTGAAACGGCGGCTCTCATCAGAATTTAATCCAAACCTAACTTTTCCATTTTCTGTGTAATCTTTCGCTGGTGCGATGTGGAGCATGTTTTTATATTTGCCTTGTGCTCAGCTAAATGTTTCTACAATCAGCCAGTGGTGCTCAACAAATGTTGAAAACTCCCTAAAAACTCACCGAAGGAAAAGT
The DNA here is from genome assembly GCA_025775065.1 of Hiodon alosoides. NCBI lineage: Eukaryota > Metazoa > Chordata > Actinopteri > Hiodontiformes > Hiodontidae > Hiodon > Hiodon alosoides. The sequence goes on from JAOYSI010030764.1 coordinate 26,681, forward strand.
TCGGTAAGAGGTTGACCATATGGCCACACACATGAAGAATGGAAAGAGCAGGAGCAAAAAGTTATGTTTTATTAGACACTGACTGTAAATGGCCTTAAGTGTAAATATTAAAATCTAATATAAAAATACTATTATAGTAACAATAAGTATTCAACCATTATAACCATGGCTTTTCATGAGCAGTGTTTATAAAGTATATTTAAACATGTAATACTCAGAATCAACCAGTAGAGGGAAAGTACCACTGTGTTTAATCTGTGTTGAAACTAGTAAAAATGCCTCATGGTATATGATTTTAATAGGTAAGCTATCAGAACGATTAAAATTAATTTGTGTTTCAAGTATAAAAGTCAGAAATGGATTTAAGCATTAGTAATGCTGTTTATAGCACTGCCTCTTGAATAGAGTACAAAGTAAGATCACCTTGTATTAAAATATTGGTTCATTATGTTATGGATGATCATTTGGTTTTGAAACTGCTGTTTGTTAATTATTTGGGGCCGCTCCCTTGCAACCCCACCATCATCACCACCTCACAACAATACTTTCACATTTTCCAAGGGGAAACACTGAGCAGGTATTCCCCCCCTTCTGGTTATCATATAAAGAGCTGTACACAAACTTAGTGCAGGATCCTGTAGCCACCCCTATTGTACACAGAGAAAGGTTGTTGGCAGATTCTATTGTTTGTAAATGTAAATTACATTTGACATATTTGCATATTTGAGTTTTAACAGTAGATAGTGGAGTCTGGGTGACTCGATGGAATTTTATTAGTAAGTGTGACAGCAGATCAGAGAACTGTAAACGCGTTCACTGATGAGATGTGGAATTCCATAGAAGGCTGCTGCATATGTAAAAAGGGTGAATAAACAACAAGGCGAATTCACGCTATTGATCATAGACTTAACTAGTCGCTAGCATTCTGGACGCATAGTCCTGAAGAACCACATTTCAGAAGCTAAAAAACTATACCAGTACTCTGTTTCAAATATGCCTATTAATACTGGCCACATTTGTTAAACTTATTAACGGGGCCAGCTAAAGCTGTTATTGAACATAAAGGTCTTCACTCAGTTTAGGAGTCAAGCTTCGGGTTGAGTCTGGAATTATTACCAAAATACAAGCTTACAAATCAATCCGGAAAGGAGAGGTTACTGCATAGTGTCATAGTTTACCTAAGCTCTGATCCATACTGGCAGACATGGCTTTCTTATAGGCTGACGTAAAGAAAAAGGATGGGTCAGAAATTTACATAGAGGACAAATGGAGATCATAGGATGTTTGCAGAACAATGGGCAAGGTGCTATCACATGTGATTTGGGGGGGGTAGGGTAAATGGGCAATAAAAACACTTTACGAAATCTAATGTTATACTTCAAAGGTAAAATACATTTCCTCCAGAATCTTCTTCCACACTGTTGGTAATGTAGACGCGCATTCTCTTATCCTTACTCTAAATATTTGAGATTTGAAATGTGACGCCAGCTCCTTATTGCCCAACCACTGGATTATGTTACACCAGCTCCTTATTGCCCTTATTGGACCTAGACACTACTAGTCACCAAGCATCCTAAGATGCACCCCCTCGTGTTACTTACAGTTGGACACTTCCTATCCTGCAGAAAATAAATTTTTCCGTTGGCGTATATGAAAAATGCTTAGTAAACTGACCCTCAGCTCTGACTTTGTTCTGCAGGGGTGTAGCCGACGTGGAAACGATGTGGAGGACGGCGTGTGCCCTTTTGCTCTTGGGCAGTGCGTGTGCGCAGACTGGGCAGAAGGGGGAGAAGGGCCATATCTCCGTGGTAGTGGTGGGCGCCACTGGCGACCTGGCCAGGAAGTACCTCTGGCAGGGCTTCTTCCAACTGTACACCGACCAGGTCAGCAGCGGTCACAGCTTCTCCTTCTGCGGCGGTGCGCTGACGGCAGCCGAGAAGGGCACACCAGCTCTGTTCGAGATCCTGAAGGGCCTGGCGTGCCCGCGGGATGTGGTGGAGGAGCGCTGCGCTGTGCTGAGGGAACAGTTCCTGAAGCTGACACAGTACCGGCAGCTGAGCACTGATGAGGATTACGCTGCCCTTGCCCAGGAGATGAAGCAACAGCCGGAGCAGGAGGGCCTGACGGAGGCCGGGCGGCTCTTCTACCTGTCTGTGCCAGCCTTCGCCTACGCCGACATCGCTGGCAAGGTCAACCGCAACTGCCGGCCTCAGCAGGGCACCTGGCTGAGGGTGGTGCTGGAGAAGCCATTTGGGCATGACCTCGGCAGCGCCCAGGTTCTAGCTAGCCAGCTGAAGCAGTCGCTGAATGAGGAGGAGATGTACAGGATTGACCACTACTTGGGGAAGCAGGTACGGCGTCAACCTTTTTCTCTACTGCCCCCAGTGGAAAGCTGTCAGACAGACAACATATAAATATAAATTTAAATATAAATACATTTCTGTGACGCATTGCATCATTTATGCTCAGTACACCAAAACACAATTTAACACAAAAAGGGATTTACCTTATTTAGAGATTTACTTTTGCTCTCTTTTTGTTTGTCTCTGTTAAAGGTTGTCGCCCAGATCTTACCATTTAGAAAAGAGAACAAAAAATTTCTAGAACCCATCTGGAACAAGCACCACATAGAGCGAATTGAGATTGTTCTGAAGGAAACTCTGGATGCCAAAGGTGACAGGACTTGCCTCTTTAGTTCCCTGTGAACACAAATGACCCGCATTGTATTCCAAAATGGAAGCATTACTCAAACCATAAAATAACTGTGTGCAGTGCAGGATAGTGGAACACTGTGGTTACCTACATCAGGTACAGTTATAGTTACAGTTAACCTGGTTGGTATATATAAATAGGTTAACTTTTGTATACATGTGTATGTATGCATGTACAGTGGCAAGAAAAAGTATGTGAACCTTTTGGAATTTCATAACTGGTTGACCCCCCCCCTTGACAGCAATAACCTCAACCAGGCGCTTCCTGTAACTGTGGATCAGACTTGCCAGAACTGCTTTAGCGCTGTCATATTTTTTGGATGTCTCATGTGTATGGCTCTCCAAGTCATTCCATAGCATCTCTATTGGGTTGAGGTCTGGGCTCTGACTTGGCCACTCCAAAATGTGTTTTTTGTTTTTCTGAAGTCATTCTGTTGTGGACTTGATCAGGTGTTTTGGGTCGTTGTCCTGTTCCATCACCCAACTTCTACACAGTTTCAGCTGACGTACAGACATTCTCACGTTATCCTGAAGAATTGTCTGATATACTTGGGAATTTATCTTCCCTTCAATGATTGCAAGCTGGCCAGGCCCTGATGTAGCAAAGCAGGCCCAAATCATGATGTTTCCTCCACCATACTTTACGGTTGGGATGATGTTTTCATGATGATATGCCGTGCCCTTTCTACGCCAGATGTAGTGCTGTGTGGTTCGTCCAAATAGTTCAATCTTAGTTTCATCAGTCCACAAAACATTTTGCCAGTACCGCTGTGGAGTGTCAATTTGCTGTTTTGCAAACATCAGGCGTGCAGCAATGTTCTTTTTAGTAAGCAGTGGCTTCCTTCGTGGTGACCTGCCGTAGATGCCCTGCTTGTTCAATGTTTTACGTATTGTAGACTCCTGAACAGAGATGTTAGCCAGTTCAAATGATGCCTTCAAATCTTTGGCTGTCATTCAGGGTTGTTTCTTTACCTCATTGATGAGTCTTTGTTGTGCTTTTGGTGTCATTTGGACTGGGCGCCCACTTCTTGGTAGAGTAGCAGTCCCAAAGTATCTCCATTTGTAGAGTGTTTGCCTAACTGTAGCCTGGTGAATTTCTAAAGTCTTTGAAATCACTTTGTAACCTTTGCCAGTTTTATGTAAATCAACAATTCTTGATCGTAGATCCTCTGAAAGCTCTTTTTGGCGAGGCATGGCTCACATAAGCGTGTGCTTCTTGTGCAGAGCAAACTCCAAAAGTTTGAGGGGTTTTTATCAGTCAAAGTAGCTGTAGTCCACACCTCCAAACTCATTTTCTTAATGAGACTCCAGGTGTGCTAAAACCTGACTCCAATTAGCTTTTTTGAGGTCATTAACTCAAGGGTTCACTTACTTTTTCCACTGCCATTTTGAATGTTGAATGAGTGTGTTCAATAAAGACATGAGGGATCATAATTTATTTAGTATTATTATTTTAGACACATTATATTTGTCAATACCCTTGACTTAGATGAAGATCAGATCACATTTTGTGACAAATTTATTCAGAAAACCATGAAATTCCAAAAGGTTCACATACTTTTTCTTGCCACTGTATGTGTTCGACCAGGATTGGGTAACCGCATCTGCCAGAGTTAGTGGAAAAGTTTCCGCCTAGTGGTATTGTCAGGCTATAACACCTTCTGTTTGAAACCAGTACACAGGAGTGTCAGCAGTACGCTTGCTGGCAGTGGCTGGGTGTAACTGCTGGATAGTCATTTCATTCAGTGGCTGGGTGTAACTGCTGAATAGTTATTTCATTCAGTGGCTGGGTGTAACTGCTGAATAGTTATTTCATTCAGTGGCACAGGGCACAGCTAGAGCTCCATGATGAGCTTAAATACAGTCAAATACATGTGACTCATTTTGGCTTTGGTGAATTATGGTCAATTAGAATTGCCAATCAGGAAAAATAATTTAAAAAACTAATAAGGCGAAATGATAATAAAGACCCCTACATGCGGTAAATGAACGCACTGCCTAATTGGTATTTGAAGTGTATGGTACAGAAGAATATTTACTGATGAAATGTCTGTTAACTGCCATTATCCAGAGTATAGCTCTTTTTCCTGCAGAATGCTCTGAAATAACAGGGTGTGGCACTTGAACCCAGGTGTGCAGTCATTGGCTGGTAACCTGTCCAGTGGGCAACTTCGTGCTGAACCATTACTGGAAATACACAATAACATTTCCATTTTAGTCATTTAGCAGACACTCTTATACAGAGCGGCGTACTAAAGTCCCGTGGTTTAGGGGATAACGTGCAGTAAGATACTTAGCTACCCAGCCCTAATGACGAGTATTGCAAGAAGGTACAAAGACTACAAAGGAGATAACATATCATACAAATAAACATGCATAATATAAGCATACACATCTATAAGCATAAGCATAATAATATAAGCATCCATACAGCAATAAGTTCCTTGGGGGGTTCAAGACTGTGGTGTGAGGTATTGTCAGAAGAGGTGAGTTTTCCGTTTTCAGATCTCGTGACGGTCTCAGGTAGGGCGTTCCACCATTTTCGGTGTGAGTGACGAGAAAAGTAGACTGGCCAATGTTTAAATCCGTAAGGTTGAGACAACTAGGCGCCCAGCTGTGGTCTGGTGGGGATGTGCAACAAGATTAGCGTGCAGAACTGGCCAGGAGCCGTTGGTAGCTTGGTGAGTGAGGGTGAGGATCTTGTGGCTGATCTGAGCCGTGACAGGGAGCCAGTGGAGTTTGATGATGAGGTGGGTTGAATGGGTGAACTTCCTGTTGTTAAAGACCTCCTTGGATCTTTTTGACAATGCAGAGCCAATAGATGGCAGTAGAGTATTTTTAACCCTCTCAACCTATTCTCCCTATTGTTTTTTCTGCAGTGTTTCTGACTGGTGACCGAGTACCCTGAATTGAAATTTGTATTGGTACAGAGATTTATTTTATTTAGACTACCTTTCCCATTTAGAATACTTACTTTTATCAAAGTTACTGTTATTCTGTAGTTTTATTTTAAGTAGCAAATGGTTTAGTGAGATATGATCACTTCTCCAATGAAGCCAATTGAACCCTGAATTGAAATTGAACCCTTTCTGAATTGTAAGCGACTTACAAATAGAAGTCATATCCATGCAGCCATTAAAAAGGTAGGAATGTAAATGTAAATGAACAATCGTGACAGATTTTCGAATTGTCATACCCTCGTTGTCGTTCCCTCAGGACGTATCCAGTTTTACGACCAGTATGGGGTCATCCGGGATGTCCTGCAGAACCACCTGACGGAGGTGCTGATGCTGCTGGCCATGCCAGTCCCGCCTGACCTAAGCAGCATCGAGGGCCTCCGCCGGAGCAAGCTGAGGGTGCTGGGAGCCCTAAAGGAGCTGGGCAGAGGCAGTGCTGTGCTGGGCCAATACCAGGCCTATGGCGCCCAGGTGCGAGAGGAGCTGAACAAGACGGAAGAACATGTCAGCACCACCCCCACTTTCGCTGGTAAGGGTACGGGGGGATGGCGGGAGGGCCGTCATACAATCTTGGTGCGTTCCAACCTTGGGCCGCCTCCCGCTGTTGCACCAGGGACTCCCTGCTGGTTATACTTTTCTTCTGATATCTTAAATTACTTTGGGTGATGTCGATTGAGTAGATTGATAAAGAAAGTGACGTAACCAAAGTGTCGGTTAGATCTGGCCAGATACAGCACACAGAGAAGAGCTCAAATGGCTAGCTCTTTTGGTTGAATGTGTTCTTTCATAAAACTGAGTGAATATGACTGATGGCATGTTTTCATGTACCAGGCATTCTTCTGGTTTGTGGTTTCCCATTTTCAAAAATGTCAGTGAAACCAAGGGTCCATGAAGGGTTTTTACAACCAAGGGCCCATAAAGAGTTTTACAACCCTGCTTGCCCTTGCCCGTCACCCCTCGGCAGCCGAAAGTACGGGGTTAATAGAATGGCATTGTTGTCAGTGCCCTTTGCAAAACTAGGTATCTGAAAGTTGGTATCTGGAAATTCCTTGCTATTTTATGAAGGATTGGGCAAAGGGTTGATTCATGAATTTGGTTACTCATTGTTTGGCTGTGTTTGGTTAACCTGGGCAGCTAAACCCACCATTACCTCAAGACTGCTGAGGTAACAAAGTTTAGTTTAGTTTTTTCCTTTTAAATTTTGAACATGAGAGAGGAAACAAATTAAATCTACATATATATATGTATGTTATTTGTTTAAATGATCAACATTTTCCCCAGTGTTACATTTTCGGTTTTAAGTTGAAAAAAAGCTAACTGCACTGGGCATTTAGACACGCCTGTGTAATGGCATCCAGGTCATTATGAGTCAGCCGTTCGGCCCTGCCTTCACTCAGTGTGGTCTTGGTGCCAACCACCCACTGCTGGATGGGGTGACAGGTTGAAACAACAAACCGCCGTTCCAAAAGGGTGGAGGGGGACATCCATCACAGTTTCAGAATGACAAACTCTAACAGAAACCAAGTGAATCATTGTGTGTCCAGTGCTGGTTTGTGTTTTGTTTTTTTAACCTATTGCTCAAGTTAAGTATGTGAGGCCTGGGTGCCTGTCTGCTGTCTAATTTTGCTCCAGCAAATGCTAGTTTCACTATTAGCCTTCCCTCTGTCCTGGAAAGTAACAGCCTTAACTAGGCTTTCTTGAAATTATTTTTTTCCCACTCTATCATGTTCTTTTTGACTTCTGACTGCATGTAAATACTCTATATTAAAAAACAAATATTGGATATATAAATATATTATGAACCCAATGTAATCTTAGTTTGTATTGGTTTAATTTGTCAGTTACAGACATTATTGTAATGTCACCCAGAACAGGTAAGCTCCACTCAAAACAAAATGTGTGACATAAGAAGCAACTTGAAGGCCTGTCTCTCTCTCTCCCTCTTTCTTCTTCGAGGCATTGTGGTGCACATTGACGACGACCAGTTTGACGGGGTACCCATCTTCCTGACATCGGGCAAGATGCTGAACGAGCGGGTGGCGTATGCTCGCGTTCTCTTCAAGAATGAGGTGTTTTGCGTTCAGAGCCTGGGTGGTGTGCACTGTAAGCCTCGGCAGATCGTCTTCCATCTGGGCCACGGCAGCCTACAGCACCCAGCCATTCTCGTCAGCAAGAACTTATTCAGGCCGGCCCCTATGGGGGACGACTGGAGGGAGGAGGTGGGGCCGAAGGATGTGGACCTGTTGGGCCTGGCCCTGTCAGACTACTACATCCTAGCACCGCTAGTTCAGCAGGAGGCCTACGCCGTGCTCATCTCCCACATTTTCCACGGCAGGAAGGACTGCTTCATCAGCACAGAGAACCTGTTGGCCTCCTGGGGTTTCTGGACACCCTTATTGGACAGACTGGTACACGAGGTGCCACGCATTTACCCTGGTGGCGTCGCCAATGATGACCTGCTCGACTTCCAGCTGCGGGGGTGGGAGGTGGCCTTTGTCAGCGAGGCAGTGCTCCTGAGCAACCAGGGCCTGGGGGCGGGAGCGGTAGCAGCTGCCGACAACTTCCAGGTAATGCAAGGCAAGTACCGCAGCACAGACATGGTGTCAGCCTGGCCCAAGGAGCTGGTGCAGCGCTTGGCCGCTGACTTGGAGGAGGTAGCTGAAGAGGCGGTGCGGGAGACTGGGCGCTTCCACCTGGCGCTGTCCGGGGGCTCCAGCCCCCTGGCTCTGTTCCAGCAGCTGGCCTACCACCACCACGCCTTCCCCTGGCGCCACACGCACGTGTGGATGGTGGATGAGCGCTGCGTTCCGCTTTCCGAGCCCGGCTCCAACTTCCGCACCCTGCATGACCACCTGCTTCGACGTGTGCGACTGCCCTACTTCAACGCCCACCCCATGCCCGTGCAGGTAAACCAGCGGCTATGTGTGGAGGAGGACGGTGGTCCACTGGCCTACGAGAGGGATATTGCCCAGCTGGTCAACGCCTCCAGATTCCACTTCGTCCTGCTGGGCGTGGGCTACGACGGGCACACAGCCTCACTCTTCAAAAACGCTCCCCTGGAGGCCCACGGCGAGCGGCTGGTGGTGCTTACGGAGAGCCCCATGAAACCTCACCAGCGCATGAGCCTCACCCTGGCAGCCATTAACCGCGCAGAGAGGGTGGGCGTTCTGGTGATGGGCAAGGGCAAGCACGAGATGATCACCCAGTTGAGCCGGATGAAGGACGATCCTAAGAATTGGCCCATCACTGGGGTCAGGCCTACCAAGGGCAAGTTGGTGTGGTACATTGACTACGACGCCCTCCTGGGTTGAAGGCAACTCGGACGGCTCAGGGATCAGTGTCGCAGGGGAAGTCTGGAATAGCAAGTTGTGGCTACATAAAGTTTGTTAAAACAAATGCTTATTTTTGGAAAGGACTATGCTTTGATTTTGATTATTTAATTTGACTGAAACTTTTGAATGTTGAATATATTTAATTCACTTTTTTGGATGAAGTTATATATTTTTATATAATTATATTGTAAATGAACATAAGTATGAATTTGTATAAGGTTGGATTTAATTGTGTGTGGCTGTGAGAGGGAGGGGTTCAATCTCTGTGAAGGGGTTATTCAATAATGGTATAATTGGGAAAACCGTGAACCGTGGTCTTTTCACTATTTATCAACACAAGTTTTTAAGAATTGTTCAGGGATAAAAAATGCTTCAGAAAAATTTTATGACATGAGGAAATAGGTGCCATTTTCTACAAACTGACAAAAGTGTTACAAAATCTGCCATTTAAGGTGCACTTCGCACAGTGAAGAGTCTAGCCATTGATGCACACGTTGGGGTCTGTCTGGAGTGCTCTTACACACCAGCGTTGGTGAGTAATAACTTCTCTTACTGCGTGACCTTTGGCCTGAAGAGGGCCATGTGGGGAAATCGCCCCTGTCCCAAGCCCTCAAAACTTAAGGGGATTTGTAGATGAAGGACAAGGTAATCCTACTTTGGGACAATCTTAGTTGTTAAGTTGTTATTAAGCTTAACTCTATTTCCATTTTCATATGATTGCACTGATTTAATGTTCTAGGGTACTCGGAGACACTCAAATTATTTGTTTTGAAGTACTATACTCAAATATTTTTATGGAATAAAATCTGTGATGATTACTAAAGGAATTTTCCTCCTTATCTTGGGAATGTAAAGATGAAACGTCACTACTTAGCTACACCACCTGTTAGTGTTTTTTTTGTTTGTTTTACCCCTAGTTTGGAATCAATCATTATTCTAACACATCCCAGCTTGTTACAGATCCTGCTACTACACAAGGTGTGGGTGAGGAAGTTTTACTAGTCCCCTCTAATCCTATTCGCCTGTCTCAAGAGATTCATCGCCAATTGGGGTAGAGGCGCTTGCCCCTTGATGGCACTACCGGCCTGCAGGTGCATGGGAAACCAACAGGAGATGCTGGTTGGCAAAGAGTTGGTAAAGATTTCCACCCACTCCAGCCCGGGCTCTCCTGGTCACAACTGGCAAATGACAGTCGAACCTGGGCTTCATCAAGTAGTCACAAAGTGCTATACAGATGGCATTTTCCACACAGGGAAATCAGAAAAACCCGAAACCCCTGAGCCAAGATAGGGAAATTGGAAAATGATTCCACGATGCCGCAGGCAGTCGAGATACACTGGAAAATAACAGGACAGGTTTTTAATTCATTTTGCAGGGTTAATAACAAGCGCCAGGCATCTGACAGAACATTGACCAGTTAGATGGCTTGTGAGAGGATGCTGCGGTTGAGGTTGTCTTGTAGGTGGTTGTAGCACGCGGGGGTGTAATCGGTCCTAGAGCGGCTGGAGACGGAGACAAGGGTAGGGTGTATGCCTTTTATTTGGCATTTTACTCTACCCAAAGTAACACAAATTTTACCAAACAGAATAGCTCCTCAAAAACGACAAACCAAAATAAACCAAACTTTTGCTTTTAACACTATTTAATAAACCAGATGTTGACACCAAAAACTAACCCACAGCCACAAACGCCAAACTTTGACATCTGACTAACCTTCTGATAAAGTCTTTGTTGGCATTTAAATGTGTTAACCATCAGTGGGACCACACTCGGGTGCACAACGAGGTCCTTCTCAGGGTGTGCCTCCCAGCTTTGCTGTCTATCATCCCTTTTAGGGACCTTACTGAACACCCCCCCAACCCCCCTGGCTTGAGGGCATGTCTCCTGACTGCGTGCCACACAGGGATGCTCTGAGAATGGGAGAAGGAGAATATGGTGGCAGATAAGGCATTGTTATAGTTAAAAACATAAATGGCAATATTAAATTGTATTGCAAGTGAATTTTAGTGAGTAGCCCCAGCAGTAGCTGCATACAAAGGGATATAGACAGGGGTCAGCAACCCTGCTCTCCGAGTGCTTCTTTCAAAGGCCATTGCAGTGTACCAGCATTGTGTGATTTCCAGGACCAGTTAACATTCACAGAACACCACAAAAGCGGAAAAAGGCTTTTGCCTGTTCAGAAAATATCAGGTTTGTCCAGTCTGCTGGGACTCAGAGAGCTAGGAGCTTCCGTAATGAAGACAGAGAGTGAAATCGTTCATGTTAGTGAACAGGCAAGCTGTGACAGGGCTGGGACGTGATGTGTGTGTGAGGTTCACAGATCGGGGGATGAGCTCACTCCATCTCCAGACGGCTCCGGAAAGTGCCAGGCTGTCTGTCTGAGTCACGGTGGGGAAATGGGCTGAGTGCACTGAGCAGCCGGGCAACCCTCAAGGCCCTCATGGAAAGGGGTCCCTGGGGCCACAGAGGTAGGCCGCTGCGCCAGATCTGTGTAGCAGCCTTCAACCTGACTGGCTGTTGTGCACCTCTGCTTTTCTGCACTGCAAGTGGAGGTGATAGAGACTCCAGAGTGAGATCACACACTGGCAAGCCTTCATTCGCTGATAAGGCTGCGTAGCCAACAATTGTTCCAACTGCTCCTGACCAAGCGGATCATTATTTACACAGGATCGCACCCAAGGGACTTTGTGTTGCCTTGCAGCAACACTATGTGGAGTCAGTCTGGCATTACGTTTCACATAAAAGTATTTGTATCTTACATCAAGAAGCAGAGACTTGATTCATCCTGAAGTGGTAGCTGGTTTTAATTTGAAACTGTTGATCTGTCGCCAGGTCAAAACATTTATATACACTACTTGCTACATAATTCAGACTTATTCAGAAAAAAGAAAAAGAAAATACAAACTGTCTGATACGTGTCACACAACGACATGCTAAATAAGGTTCTGTGAGATTGCAATTGTGGTGGGGTTTCAGTTTGTTTTTTGTGAACATTGTGTGGTGCAGTTCAGTCTCTGGCATATGACATCTGGCTCATAACTGTAGCATAACTTACTGTGAGAAATTCTTAACATTTTTGAAAGCATAGTACACATGCAATACATCTGGAATACATTTCTACTACATACCATTGTTTTATAAAAAAAAAAAAAACCTTGAGATAATATTAAAATGCAATACAGTACAAATAGAACAATCATTTCAAAAGTTATCAATTTCAATTCCTCATCTACAGTCATCACATAAACGTTGTTATCTCAGATGTGTGATAAACATACAGAGTGGAGAAAATTAATTCTGTTGAATATAGAAATACCTGCTAAAAAAGATAAGTAACCAAATCCTTACTTAACAGAAAGGTTCTTGAGAACTCAATTTATCTATTTATACCATGAAGTGCCGTTGTAAAAGTGAAAAACTATTTACCCATTTATACCAATTATGTACCAAATTTTTAAAAAAAAGTAAAAAGAAAAGAAAATTGCCTGTTAATACCATTCCATTTATATTATTATGTACCTGGTTTAAAAGTGGAAAAACGAATTACCTGTTTATAACATTCCGTCCCTGTAAAAAAGTGAGACCTTACTTACTCTTGTATACCATTCCACGCCTGTGTAAAAGTAGATTTACCGGTCTGTACCATTGCGTGCCAGTGTAGAAATGAAAAACAATTTACCCGTTTATACCATTAGATGCCAGTGCAGAAATGAAAAACAAAATTATCGGTCAGACTACAGGGGAGAGCGGCACGTTTGATGCATTCCAGAAAAAAAATGGATTTAAATTTTTTATTTTATTTGGATTGTATAGAAATATAACTAATAATTTTGAAGGGTGTCTCGTTTGTTTTAACATGAAAAGCACAACCTGAAACCTAGGACTAAGATATCATCTTGCAGCCAATTACACAAATTAAAAATAAAGAAAGAAAATAAACCAGGATGCCGCATGACTGGCTCCAAGCTGCCTAAGTCAACATACACAACATGATAATGGCATAAAAAATGGAGAGATACATGTGAAACCTACCATAAAACCTCCTGGATTCACATTAACCAATGGCATGAAGCTCTTTTCAAAGTAATCAAAGGACTCCATTTTTAAAATGAAGGTTTTGGCACAAGGAGAGGAGATGGGAGGGGGATCCCAGGATAGTATGAAAGGACGCCAAGCTATTTTACAGAGCAGGAATTCCTCATGCAGCTTAATGAGCTAAACACCTGCTTTGAGCCATTTAATAAGGGCAGTCAGCCACCCCATCAATACCTGTGCGGACATGGGCAAACTGAGTGACAAGGATTAAAAAGACATACATTTGATCTACTAAGTTTTTTTATGGCATTCTATTTGCTTGAATAAACTTGGTACGAATGTGCAAACTAGCTGTAACTCGTAATTTACGCACTACAAATGCAAGTCCCGCCATAATACCTATGGACAGCAGCACTCTGAAGAGGCTGGATTTCAAACTCTTCCACGGTGAAGAAATTCTACAGAAATTCTGTAGGAACATCCTTCAACGATGTTTTTATTTCATTTTATTGTAACTTCGTTTGGCCTTAATCAATCAGCATTTTTTAAATGCAAGAATTTATTGTGACCCTACTAAATGGAACGATAAAATTTTTTCAGTGGTTCTACTCATGTTTTAGTGTCATAAACTGCACACAATAAAAATGTTGGGGTACGCGTTCACTATAACTTTGATATTAACTAATAGTTATGCAACTCTCTATATAAAACAATCCAAGAAAAATCCATTAATTAGTCTACGTTAGGCTTTATCGCTAGTGCTACGATTTAGCTTCGAGAACCACGGGACGTAGGCCTATTATTTCCGGACAGTCAGTTTTTAATTTATTTTACATACCCTGTTGACAAACAACTATCCCATCACACTGTTTATAATATAAAATCCTCACTGGGCTCACAACATTTTCATTATTGTACACTGATGGAGTTTCAATTTAAAAGCATATTAAATCAACACGTAAAACACCACATTAAGATTGTCTGGAACAAGACCGGCACTCCGGAGATATCCTGGAATTCATATTTTAAAATGTTAAAAGTTTTTCGAATTCCGTTAAATTAAAATAACTTGCAGGATTATAATAGGCTACTCTAAAATCACAAAAAATAATCAAATCTATAGAGTGAATTACACTTCAAACGAACGACTAACCGTACCTAAAGTATTTTGACTATTGAAATATGGTAATTTCTTGGGTAGTCTAATTGGGAGGCGCAGTTTAGCAGCTGACAGCTATTTGTACCACGTGACAAGAGGAAGTCTAATGTTCTTGCGCTAGCAGCCATCATTTCACTCGATTCAAATCCATTCTAAAAAAGGAAAGAACAACGCAATAAAAGGGGTAGCCATGGACTAGTACAAGAATATTCAAAAGGGAGTACGGTTGTAGTTTTCCCCGCTCTTTTTAATAGTTCTTGGTTTACGTTCTAAAGGTAAAGATGCTTTTTTTTATTTTTTTTATTTTTTTAAACCTTCGAATGCATTACGTTAAGGCTTAGTTTCAGTTTTAATACAAAGTGAACGTAAATTGAGTGTTTAACTTATTTCATTGTTTTCTTAATTTGAAAAATTCTTATTTCATTTGTTCAAGTAAAAAAGTATGAACTTAACCTGTCCTTTGTAAGCTATTTTAAGATGATTTGGTATTCGTCCTGAAAATTCGTAAGAAGAATTGAGACTGATACTAGTTAAACAAAGCCCTGTTAAAATTATTAATGACACATTTTTGTAAAAAAACATTTTGGTTTTGTTCAAGCTCTGGTCTCTACTCTTCTACATGTTGTCAATTTTGTTTATACATTTTGAGGACACTTTAAAGCGCATACATATAAATCGCCTATATGTACGTCTCAGATACGATTTCACTGGTGAAGTAGGCATAGTTTAATAGCAATTAAGTGCTAAATACAACCCGTACAATAGCGAACTTGCCGAGATACTTGACTACTAAGTCTGGGTACATACGTCCGGTTAAATCCATCTCTTCTTAATCGATTTTTTTCTCTTTTGATTTACGGACGGGTCTGTGGTTCGTTGAACTAGGATTTTAAAGAGTACTAAATTTATCGGTTCACGGAAGCAAAGCTAGATCACCGTAAATGTTATCTGAATATACAAACGTCCTTCACCGACAGTTGTACAAGTAAAAACCGGAATGAATCGTTTTCGGTTCTGACCAGGCTATTTTCTTTCCCCTTGAATCGAATTTATTTGTATAACCGGCATAGCTCAATGTAAAACAACCTTTCAATACTTAGCTGGGCCATGTGGTGGTACTGCTGTTTTCATTTACCCGATTGAATTGAATATACAAAGTTTTTATGATTAATTAATTTCGGAAGTTAACTGGAACAATGCTTTTATTTACGATCACATCTAGGGCAGGTATGACTCCGATTCCAAAACCCTTTACACCCGTACCCCGCACTCTTGTTGAATTAAACGCATATTTGTGTGGGTATAGGCCATATTGGTATGTAGTTTGTTGGTGACATTGGTATGTTGTGTCATGAACTGGAAGAAACTGATGTTTTTTTTTCGTCGTGTGGTCTGGAGCGATCGCTATCAGGATCTTGTGGTTTAGACTAAATGTTGGGTATCTGTAGCGATTTGGTTAGTTTATCAGTGATGCTGTGGTAAATTGTGGGGTCATCAGAAAGCAAGTGGCATTCATAATGTAGCTTGTATGGCACATGTTGGTTAGCTACATGTGTGCATAAAATGATTCTGTATCAAACCTTTATTTAAACTGCTGCTTATACTCCTGTTCAAAGCTTGCATAAGGAAATGTATGGGAGTTCTTTTAGCAAAGATGCCCTCTACCCTGATTTTCCTAATTCAGCTAGCTCTTTTGGTGTTTGAGGAACTGTGGAAGTTGCTTACCTAAAGGTGCTGTATCTATGCATGGTTAAGTGTGTTTAAATGGTATTGTACCAGAGATGGTATGCTGTGTACCAAAATTGCATGTTAGAATTTTAATAAGCCACAGTAAGTGATGGCAGTACTCGTTTAAACCCCCATTTAGATAGGCAGAGCTAGTCTCCAATCTGATTAGCTGCTGGTCCCACACTCCTGAATTTGTGTACTTCATTTTTATTGTGTGCCCAGAAAAAAGTTTCCGTTATGTATACAGGGAATGTTCTTTCCTCTCAGTGCACTATACAGACAAAGCCATAATAAAAACTGATTTGGCATCTTAGGGTTTTAAATGTCATTCAGTGTTTATCGGCTGTACGTTTCAGTACAATATTTAGGCTAACGGTTGCTAATGGCTTATTTCGGTTGGCAACTGATATACTTGAGTAATATTTGTGACTATTTGAGTAAATGGAAAGTATTTAAATGTGAGTAAGTCTGTAGAAGGGAGTATTGTGTAATGACTTCCCTTTCTAGCTGTGAAATTGCGGTTATTGGTCACAATTGTCAGCTATAGTAATGTAGAGTCTTGCCTTCGCTACAGTCATACCCCAGATGATGGTGAGAGTAGGGTGAATAGTCTAACCCAGGAGTGGGCAGTCCTGATTTGCACACCAGTCCCCAGTTAAGATGAGTCATTTTTCAGAGGTGAAGCAGTATTAAAATGTCCTGTAAACTATCATAGAATGACACCTTCATGGCTTATTTTCTGGAGGGTTTCCCTTTCAGACTGGACCCGCGGACCAGGTTACTGGAGCAGCAGTACTTCAGATACGTTTCTGTGGAAGGTGGCACTTGTGGGTCATTTTAGTAAGTCTTCTGCGCTTGTTTTGCATATGGTGAGCTAATGAAATGTAAACCAGTTTTTTAAATGTTTAAATCCTTTGGAACCGAGCTGCCACATAAAGTCAGAACCCAAATGCCACCTTGGGCTAGGCTGTATTCCTGAGTAAATGGATGACTGCGTCGGATAACCTGAAATGTTTCGTATTCGTGCTGTCATAGCTAGGGCTTCCTTGTGAGGAACACTGTTGAATCATGTGGAAGAATGTGATGCTCTTATGGATATGTTGGAGTGATTAAATGAGTTTAGGTTACTGGGTTTGCAATGCTAGTGTGTATATATAATATAATAAAGTGGGCTTTGGCACAAGGCTGTCGGTTTTCAGATCCCATTTTGGCCAACAAGAGCGACGTGTTGAGATAATATTTGTACTTATTGATGAGCCAAAATTTTGAGTTTGGGAAAGGAACCAAAAGTTTGGTACCATTGATCAATGTCAATGTCGGTCAATGTCCTTAGGTAACTAGATTTTGATACCCAACTGTAGCCGCTGGTGAGACGAATTAATCCTTTGTGCCGAAGTTGGTTTGTTGCATCAGTTCCTATGTCACCCTGACTCTGCTTGTTCAGAGGCTTGCTCACAATGGCAGCAATTATTCAACCTGCAGGTCCATGCATTTTTCAAACTGGGGAGATGCCAATATTCACAGTGCTAAAAAGGTTACTTGAGCATGTGAGTTTTAGATGATGACCGTTACATACCCCTCCCCCTTCCTCCATGTCTAGGATTTGCCACCTGTGTGACAGTACACTGTTTGAGCACTTGGTGAACTATGGAGCTAAAATGAAACATGATGTCACACTAGGCAAATAAGCTCTGTACTTTTGGTTATAAATATCACCCAGTATTCTTCCACAGCTCGTGTAAGTGTGCACAATCTTCTAAAGAAGATATGGTAGCCTCATTTGTCTCTTGTTCATGCATTATCATCAACTCGCCAGCTGCCCCCGTACTATAATTTGCTTGTTTGGGCATGGCGTAAGCATATGTTGGTATGTGCAGTTTAAGACTTCCTTGCCGTTTTTAAATTTTGTTCATTGGCTTGCTGCATTTGCATTGCGAATTGACTTTATGTATTTCAGGTTTTAATCGACACTCCTGAGCACTCTCTGTTCGGGGCAGATAATGGGGTGTGTTTCAGCAGATAGTGATGAAATTTCCTCAATATCTCTGTCTGCAGTGCCCTAATGGAGATATTTTCCTCTTATCACTGATTACTGCCTCTCTTCATGTCAAACCTGGGTCCCGAAGAGTTGGCATGGCAATGCACTGAAACTACTTCAGATAAAGCCGAAGATGTTAAAGGAACATCCAGCCAGAAAACGGTTTCCACAGTACTTCCACGCTGCAGACTTTCTGCCGACTACGTTAAATGACCACTTCGTACTCTGGTTCTTTGTGTTGTGAAGGATATAGCGTGACTGGAGCAACCCACTTTAATCTGAATACTAGCCCCCCCTCCAACCCTCTTGCCGTATTCTACAGATTGAGATTAAGGTTGGACTATTATTCTGACATACCGCACCCTTAAAATCCTCCAGGTAATCGGATCAGTACTCAGTATATTGGAGTAAAGCTATGAGCAATGCGATTTTAGTAAGCCACTGTGCAGGCTTGTGAAATGGCGAGGCCTTAGGTACTTGGTGCCTTAATTGCTGCCCAAGCAATTTGTAGCCTTTTTGACCTGTCTGGTCAGTAATTGAACTTGATGCCTTTTCTTGCATTTAGGTAATTTCATGCGTCTAATTTTAGTTTTGCTTCCCAGCAGCATGTTGTGCGTTTGGTTGTTTTCCAGAGTGGCAGGTTGGACTGTAAAGATTGTGTCTGCTAAGAATTACTCTTATAATCTGCCCAGATGCCTGTGAACAGGCGTATCGGATTGTAACGCTGCTGCAGACTGCACAATGATTTACGCTGCTTGCACTGGTCCAGCTCTAACATCTGCACTGCAAATGTTTCAGGTCCATGACTGAAAATGCCTATGAGCATACTCTTGTGCCGTTCACTCTCGATCCTCTTTGGGCTTAATGCAATACAGAGGATCCTTATACTGGCTTAAGTTTCTTGATGTATCTAATGCTACCTGATATTTGGCAGGATTCTTTGCTTTACACTCACTAACTTTGAGGAAAATTCACTTAAAAGTGAATGTCCCCCTTTGCAGGTGTTGGGAGGCCTTTTCCCCTGAAATATGAAGACTGGAGTTGACTGCATGCTTCTGGCCCATCCTGTGATACGTGTTAACGGCTATTGAAATTAGTCGTGTGCCTCTGCTATAGGCCAAACGAAACAAGCAAGCAAGTGAAGGTAATCTTAAACATAACATGTTTAACTTCTGCACGCCCTACTCCAGTAGCTTCCTCAGACGATGCATTTGCCTTGGACGCTGTCTAGTTGCACGTTTAATAAGTGCCATGTGCTTTTATACCACAGATTGTAATGATTGCACTAGTCTACTTCACTATTCATATGAAAAACTAAGTTTTTGGGGTCTGTTGTAATAAATGCAGTACATGCTAATGTTAGAGATCCACCTTTTCTTCCTATAAAGCTGGTGTGTGGCTGCATTGGTGGTTTTAACTGCACTGAGCTTTGTATTTGGTTATTATAATGTTGCAGTCTTGTCTTAATGACACTAACTTGCTCACCAACTGCTGGGTCTCCATGCATGTGAGTGACACTGAAATTGATGTTGCTACTGCATGCTGTCGGTTAATGCATTTTTTATTTTTTTGGTAGTTCTTACAACTCTTTAAATTGTGGCAACATATTCTATTGGAATTCTGAATTTTTTATTTATTTATTTTTTGTAAATGCCAACTGGGTAACCAATGAGCTAACTTGGCTGCCAATTGAGTTGTACATTTCCTCACCTATTTTGGCTAAATTGCCATGAAGTGTCTAAATAGGGTTTGGCAGTTATAAAAAAAAAAAAAGAAGCCCTGTCATTGTATCCTGTCCTATTAATATGAGTGCCTGTTCTCAGAGCTCGAATAAAACCTTTCCATTTTCTTTTCCCTGACCTAAATGTCATGGGATTGTCTTATTTTTAATCCGTTTTACAGGCTTCCTGTTAAATGTATAAAAATTAGTAAACTCAATCACCTCTTGCAATTAGCCTTCGATTGCACTTGCCCCTTTTGTCTATCCAGCCAGGCTGCAATAATGTTAAGTGTTTGTTGGATAGGAAACCCTAATCCTGTGTTGTGGCTTTGCCTAAGTTGTCATCAATTTTGCATGAAGATGCTGGTGTAAGTTGTTTATTCACACTCCATGTATTGAGTTAGGATGTGGTATCATCATTGGCCGGGGCCCCCATGGAACTGGATCTCTCCATACTGACGCATCTGACTGGGGCTCTCCTGGCCTGCAAGTGTGGGAGGTGGTCAGACTAGTACAGCTGTGGTTTCCTAAGAAAAATTGTTGCCTAGGGTTTAGTTAAGTTTTATTTTTGTCAGATTTTTTTTTTATATCGCCTTTCCTGTTTTCTGACAAGACAAGCTTATAAAGGCAAATGGCTGTGGTACACATTCTTTTCTCTACATAAAAAAAAATCAATCCCATGTAATTCAATACAACATCTGCAGTTGCTTACAATTGTGTGACTTAATGTTTTTCATAGCTAGTATTAATGAGGACACTTAAACACACTTTTCTGCTGCTAGGGTGTATACTCCCTCACATGATTAAGTGCAAACCATTAGGTAAATCTCTTTTGTAGTATTGATAACCTGTTGGACAAGGTGTGTGTGGAAATGTGTGTCTGAGTTGGAGTTATTTTAAGTCTTCTAATTTGAACTTTGTTCATCTTTCATGCACCATGTCTGCAGGTGGACCTGCCTTGGACCAGCTGTTGTACCTTCATTTCCCACCACCTGTTGAACCTGCCGTTTCTTGATTGGAGGATTAGGCAGCAGACGAGGGAACAACAAAAGATTCTTCAGCTGTTTGTTTCAAATTCTTCCTCCCCAAGGGTGGTTGGCCTAAAGCCACCCCAAACATGGGGCAGAAGGTTCCTGGAGGCATCAAGACTGTGGATATGCGGGATCCAGCTTTTCGCCCCTTGAAGCTGGAGCTGCAGGCCCTTGACTACACTAAACCAGCCCGGTTAGACATGCTGCTGGACATGCCCCCTGTCTCTCGGGACATTCAGATCCAACACTCCTGGAACAATGACGATCGCTCTCTCAACATCTTTGTCAAGGAGGACAACAAGCTGATATTCCATCGGCACCCAGTGGCTCAGAGCACAGATGCCATACGCGGCAAAGTGGGTTACACCCGGGGCCTCCACGTGTGGGAGATCAGCTGGGTCATGCGCCAGCGGGGTACCCATGCGCTAGTTGGTGTGGCGACGGGGAATGCCCCGCTGCACTCAGTGGGGTACACTGCACTTGTCGGCAACAACCACGAGTCCTGGGGATGGGACCTGGGAAGGAACAAACTGCACCATGATGGCAAGAACCAGCCCAGTAGGACCTACCCAGCGTTCCTAGAGCCTGATGAAACTTTTATTGTGCCTGACTCTTTTCTGGTAGTTTTGGACATGGATGAAGGGACTGTTAGTTTTGTTGTGGATGGGCAATATTTGGGTGTTGCTTTCAGAGGACTGAAGGGGAAGAAACTGTATCCTGTAGTTAGTGCAGTGTGGGGACACTGCGAAATTCAAATGCGGTACATCAACGGACTAGATCGTAAGTATCCTGCATTGTCGAAGTAAGGCTTGTGATTTTGTTTACAGTATTGTAAAAGTTAGCTATGTACTCAAGTTCTGGTTCATGCAGCACTTTGTCCTGTAGTGTAATTTTAGTCAGAATTGATCGTGTGATGGTTCTGTCGTGCCAAATACGGCCCGGCTGCAAAAAAAAAAGACTGGGTGACATCAAAACAGCTTTTGAACATTCTTAAGCATCCGTTGTTGGATCGACACTAGCATTAGCTTATGTCAGAACGTTGTATTGACATAAAATTACCGGATTACATAATGGTAATATCTAACGTTACATTATTTTTTGCAAGCTAGCATATATTTGAATAGCTGCAAATTCAACTGATGGATGGATAATAGCCCAAGAACGAACATTAAACCCCCAGCTTTTCCATTAATGAATAAAATACTAGCATTAGCTAAAGTTCTAACGTGAGTTGATGCACATTCCTGACATTTTTCAGCCACTATGACACCCAGTCAATTTCGGTAAGCTGAAATTGAACGCTAGTTAATGCTAGTGTTGTCCTAGTAATAGGTGCTTAAGTCATTATGTCTTCCGGTAGCTTTTTTTTTTTTTTTTTTTTTTGCAGCCAGGCTTTATTTGGCACAACGGTTGTCAAATTATCCACCTATACAAGACTGGGTATTTAAATTTCTTCAGACTTTAGTTTTGAATGTATACAGGGCGAGCTGAAACTGCTTGAAACCAATACTAAATGGTTTATTTATTTTTTGGTTTGGGAACTGATTTGTTTCCTTAGGTCTGAAATGTCGATACAGGATATAGTATTTAACTGGACGAGACTCTGGGGAAGGCAGTAATGGGCTATGTATTAATGAACGGGTTACTTGTGGTTTGAGAAGACCTCTTTATTTAATTAACTGTATTTGTTATTCACTTGATATAAGTTTCTAAAGTCAGCAAATTGGGCATTTGCTTCCATGTTGCGTGTGATGCTAGAAGCCTGTGCCTAGGATTAATGTTAGAATGCCTTATGATACTGGCCTTTAAACCAGAGTTTCTTATTCTTCGCTGGCACTTGGGCTTGGCCTGAAAACTTTGGCTTCTCCCTGTGAGAATGGAATGCTTCTCTTTTTAAAAGTAAACATTTAGAAGGTTGACCCAGACATGGCTAATGGATGGATTTATTCCATGAAGTTCCTTTTTTTATTTTTATTTTTATTTTTTTATTTAATCCCCATTATGAGTGCAACAGTTTATTTCTGACCTCAGACGCACATCCAACCTGAATACAATAACGATGCACTTTTAATATATTTAGACTTTGATGGGAATCTGTCCCCCTCTACTGTGATTGTTTGGGGATGGGGGTATTTGTAGGCTCCTTTCTAATCATTCAGTCCTATTATGACTGACTTCATGGGGGGATTGGGAAGAACAAACGAGGAAGCGCTGTGAAGATGCTGATGGTTGTGATTGTATGTCTATAAACCACATCCCTATCATGACTGGCTTAGGCTTTTAAATGGCCATGGGTTAAAATGACTTCTCTTTCACCTCAGCGGAACCCTTACCCTTGATGGACCTGTGTCGGCGCTCGGTCCGCGTGGCCTTGGGACGGCAGCGTCTGAGTGAGATCCATGAGTTGCCCCTGCCCGCCTCCCTCAAGGACTACCTGCTCTACCAGTGACTGGGAGGGGTGGTGCTGGCATTCCAGTCCTCCGCCTCCTAAGCAGCCCCCCCCCCCACCTTTGTAAAACGGAGACGGTCTAGTTAAATGGCTAAATTTCTTACCGACTGTTTTTATTGTGTGCAGTTGTCTTTAATTCTCTTGCTATGGCTTAATTTTGTTATTTTTCTTTGCTTTAATCATGATGGAAATATTTATTGATGTAAAGTATTTTTATTGGCATTCAGACCTTGAACTTGTGCTTGTCTGTTTTGGTGTGTTTGCCCTATCATTTACTACTCGCCCCCCCCCCCCCCATTGGTTTTAGTCTGAGAATATTGTGTGCACACCTACCCATTTATGTTCTTGGGTGTGGAATTTAATTTTACTTCACATTTCTTACCATGGACCCTTGACTTTTTAAAGTAGTTTCAAATTGTTGGTAAAATGAATGTTGGCTAAATTTGCTGTTTTTATCCCTTCATTAACTAATACTCATTGTAAACTGGTCTTTAACTGGAGACTTAAGAGTTGATTGAAAACAATTTTAAGTGGAATTGTCTGCATCAAGAACTATAGGTTAGATAAAGAAGGGGCGTGTTTCTGCCAGTCTTCTCCACAATGAGTAGGTCGCAGGTGGGGCCCGTGTGAACAGGATAGCAGGATGGATGCTAATCGCAATGGCTTTGGTGTAGCAGAGCTGGCTTCCCTCTGCATCTCCTGGGGAAGAGTTTCCGTCCTGATAAATGTGGTGGTGGTGGGGGGGGGGGGGTCGTCTGTTTCCTGATTAAAACCAGTTCTGGGGCTACATTATACCAACACCACTGCAAAGTTCAACACTGTCAGGTTCTGAAACCATTGCAGATTAAGGAACATGACTAAAACTGGACTCCTGTTATTAAATCCCCATTAAGGTGCCTTAATTATTCCTTGTTGAAAACCAAGAAATGTGACGTGGTGCAATGATGGCATTTATAAAGGGCAAACGGCTGCCCAACCTTTAGAAGCATGGAAGGAAATTATTTTACATTGTCATGTTGAATTTCTTTTCCCTCCTGTTAACATCTGCTCCTTGTTTGGCATCAATTTTTGCAAGTGTTTCTATAAACCTCAACCTCTTGTCTTATCTGCACAATGTTAGTTTGTGGGTCAAAATCTAATAAAGTTTATATTAAATTATTTTGTCTTGTTACTTTTGAGGTATTTAACATTGGTTCTACTGTTGGATCATAGCCCTCGCATATTAAACCTGAACATGTTGGCGTTTATTTAAAAAAAATTATTTTGGCTTCGATTTCTGATTTGCATTGAATATAAAAAGTATATCTATTTGTGGAAAACTTTATTTTTTTTCATCCAAACTCTGCAAACCAAAGGTGAGTTGTATATTGATTATCTCTGTGACCCCCGTGTCTTGAATCTGCTCTTCTAATTTATCCATTGTTTGGAGCGACTTCTGTCAAGCTGATGCTGGTTTCAGTGTTGGGCTTTCTGGTAAAACCATGTTTTGATTTAAATTTTTATTTATTTATTTTTTTTTTTAAACTTCCTCCCTAATTGTCCTAAGCTATAAATTACCATTGTCTGCAGCGGGACCAATGCTATTTCTTGAGGTAATTAACTTCAATTATACTGTTGGGCTGAAACTGCATTGTTCGTTTGTCTGGGATAGTGCATGTTATTCCACTCTCTGCTTTCTGAGTTTTGCAGAAGGGGTGATGGTTTGTTCTAAACGCTCTGAGCTGTTTAGAGACAGCCCTATGGGCAACTTTCTAATCTGGTCACCTGGGCGTCCTGATTCAGTTGTCATTGTGAGGGGAAAGAATGGCTTCCTGTAACTTAACTTCATGGTACAAACCAGCAGAAAGACTTCAGGAAGTTTTCCATTTTAAAATTCTCGTTTCACATTCATGCTTGTCTTTTAAATGAGTTTTTGTAAATAAAAAGTTTATGAATGTATGTTGGTCATAATTTAGTATACATTAGTGATAAGATCTCCATGTGGTTAGCCATTATGGTTACAGCTGGGCCTATCAGTTCTGCTACGCAGGGTCAAGAATGAGTTCCCTTTCAAATAAAAAAATGTTAATGAACTCCCTAATTTTACACGACTGGGCTTTGTCGTGTCCAAAATGTGAAAGTTTCCCCTTACAACATCAGAGCTGAGCGATCTAAAGCCTTGGACTGTCTCTTGTTTGCCGTTAATTTAATTCAGAAGCGTATGTGTAAACTATCGTTTTATGTAGTTACTTTGTGTGGAAAGATTTTATTTGGTCTTGTTAGCTAGCCCTTCTGAACCCTCCCTTTCTCCTTCCTTTTGGAAGCCTGCGACTTCCATTACCCTTCCCAGACAAAATGTTTGCAGAGTGTCTCGCTTGTGTATTTCTATTACGTGCGTTTTCTGTGTATTTGAATGCTCAGGTTTATAAGGCATATGGGGGCCTCTATGTTGTGGGCGCTACATCAACCTCCTAGAGCTGCAGACAATGTTTCAGTTTTTTTTTTTTTTTTGGAGATCAGATGATGTTGGTGTCAACTACCAAGGTCGCATGAAGTCGCCCAGTCTCTGGCACTTGATTACCAAGATCCTGCTCTAGTCACAAGTGAATCTTCTTTCTCTGGGCAGTTCACCTGCCACAGCAGATCTCCTGTCAAGAGGAGTTTGTTTGGAATGACATAGATCAGGAGAGGAAGTCTACAGCTACATTCTACGCCCTTGGCTGACGAACCACCCGGTAATCAAACAGCCAGAGAGCCAGGGACCACCGGGGGATTCGGGAGTTGGTGTCCATGTGCAGCCAATGGAGCGTGAACTTCCCTTTTCAGGAAAAAAAATTCAGGAAGTGCCCCACACCCCCTGTCGGTACACACCACCTCATAATCAACATCCTCTATCCATCGTGTGTTCTCGAAGGGTCCTTGCTACTTGCACCAGTAATTTGGGTGTGGAGGTGGGAGGCACAATACGAGGACCTTGTTGCTGGGGTCGTAGGTGCGCTTCCTGTTGTAGAGCTGTCCGCTGTCTAGTCTGGGCTTTGAACAAATGATCGCAGGCAAGGCGGCCCAGTGGGTGCAATTTTGCTTGAAGGTCTAGCACATACTGAACAAGGTTCTGACTGGAGCTTGGACCCTCCTCCCAAGTTTCTTCAATCAAATCAGTGCAGCTGCTGGCCACACAGAAGATTGAATGGAGAAAACTCCGTAGAGGGTCTGGGAACCCGCACCGCAAACAGGGTATTGATCATTTGTTCACAATTTCAATTGTCCTCGTGTGAAAACTTAGCATGTTTTTTAAGGTGTGATTAAACCGCTCCCCCAGCCCGTCAGTATGAGGGTGATAGAAACTGATTTTAATGGGCCAGATGTTGCATAGCTCATGGAGTGTGCCTGACATAAATGCAGTGTCCTGGTCTATGAGCATTTCTTTGGGGAAGCCGACCCGGGTGAACGGGAATAATAAGGCATAATAATAATCTTGCCATTGGATTACAGCAGGGGCTGGAAATTCCCCCCAGTCAAATCCTAGAACCAGCAGGTTGGGCTTGTGAGGGCTAACCCCAGCAAAACCAGGCTATGGGTTTGAACCTGATTTTGAAACACAAGGCACGTCACAGGGTAATAATGTACATCACTGTGCACCGGCACCGATTGTCCAACAGTAAACAGACTGTATCCCCCCAATACGGTGCCAGATACTTCTCCGCTGAAGAGTCCCAGAGTCGCTGCCCTAAGGCCACTTCGTTCCCTGCCTCAGCCCGGGATATTTAAAACAAAAATACTTCCTCCCAGGTTCCTCATGGGATCGCCACAGAAAACACACACAAAACAACAGTGAAACAAAAAGTAACCTGGTTCTCAGGCTCAGGAAGTGCCGGCGGTCGTGCCATTGCTGCTCTTGCACGTGTCCTCGAGATGGATGAATGCCAAACACTGCAACCTCCTCAGTCAGTCACAGGGCAACAAGACAGCATCTTATTATGTGGTTTAGACTGCAGTGTAAACTTTGGCCTCCATGTGAAAAGACCAATGGCCTAGAAGGCCAATAACTGGCTACAATAATGCCCTCAGGGTCAGCCCCAGAATACAGAATGGTTCAGATCAGCAAGCCGCCTACATTTAAGAAGATTGCATGCCATTCCAACTCTTGAGCAGTCTACGGTTCTTTTTCCACTGACATCTGCAACACTGCAGTTGGGGTGACTCTACTCGTGTTCACTAGATTGTACTGGCTGAAGGTTTTGGATTCACAGAACCCTGGGTTTGGTACCAGAATGATGTGGCTGACTTCTGGAACCAATCTCTACACTGCCAATTAACTAGTTACTGTTTTCATATTGGTCTTAAGAGTTGAGTTGTAATTATTATAATTATTCTAGTCTGTTTAAATGATTTATATCATATTATTTGATATCTTCTCCAGAGTTAGAGTTTACTAGAGTTTAGAGAACTAAACTAAGCTTTAGCTCTTGCTAACTGTCTACAATGTAAACACTTACAGTTGGATTATATAGTGTGTTTATTTGTTATCTGTAGGTTTCTAGTTCAACGTGGCACTCACGTTGTGTTTAGTTGCAATCAATGGAGGTAAGGGAAACAACTATGGCCTTCGCTGACATAGTGCTGAAACCGCAGAAAAACCGCCTGGTAGGCGGCAGCCCTGGGTGCTTCTTCCGGGACCATCTGGATTACTGGACCCAGTGCCCCCAGAAATAAATTTTAATTAATTTAAGGATATCTAATGGTAGTTGAATGGTCCCTGAATGAGAAAAAATTGAATCAAGATTTCAGTTTGTGTTTTCAGTTTGTGTTACAACCCAAATCTAAAATAGATTTGATTTCCTGTTGATCTACACAACTTACTGAATAACGAAGAGGCAAGATCAATTTTTATTGTGAAACAACTATTAATGAAAAATGGAGAAATGGGCATTGTGTCCTTACAACGCTTTTTTTTTTTTTTTTTTTACAACGTTTCTTTAAACTGAGTTAGTTACTTGAAACTGAATGTTCATATTTGATATAATTTGATACATAAATATTTGATATTTACTTATTTTATGTGGATTCTGAAAAAAAAATTCTAAATAAAATGTCATTACACAAAGTTATTTTGCTTAGAGGTACAGCACTAATGCACCCCAGGTTTAAAAACATTTTCTCATGTTAACGTTGTTATGCACTGACTTCTTCACTGTTCTGTCAAATTTATTCAGTATTTATTTTCTATTATATAGCTTATTGTCCAGAGGTGTGGTTCATACAGCCCGCAATCATTCAGCTTTTAATTTGTTTAAAAAGTGGCAGAATGACTGTTTAAAACGGTACAGATGTTTTGTTCTGTCTAGACTTGGTATTAAACATAAAAATCATGGAAGATAGAGAAACTTTATGAGTGTCCCTGAGATTGTTTTGCTCTTTATTTTCAATGTCTGAGTTCACTTATTGAGTCATTGTGAATTAACAAGTATGTTCATTCTAATTTGATTTGCAATTACAAAGCTACTCAGCCATACAAATCAAGTCTGATCATATCCAGTGGAGCATTCTATTTTGACAATGAGCATTATGCCAACCAGCATTATGATGATATTTACACTGTTAAATTACATACAGATTCCTATAACAAAAATAAAATCCAATTATGGATAACGTTCTGGGTAAGATGACAGAGAGTCTTTCATAAGACAAAATTCCACAGCCCTTCCATTCTGTTTCAAGCTTTCTATTTCTCCTTTTTTATTTATTGCTCCCTTTCTTCCTCTGATGGCTATT
>JAOYSI010030765.1:3907-28202 GCA_025775065.1 Hiodon alosoides
AAGGTCCGCCTCTCCGAGGAGGTAAGGTCCGCCTCTCCGAGGAGGTAAGGCCCTACTTTCCTCTTTTTGTGGAGGTTGCATGTCCCAGATTGTTTGGTTGGTTTACAGTTTAACATGCAGTCTCACTGTCTCAAACTTAAGGCAAAATGTTTGGTAAAAGGTTTTTATTTATTTTCTATAGCACAAAAAATACCATATGGACGTGGCAAAGGTGATGGTCGAGACATTGAAATTACTACAGAGGATTCAACACGGTGAGTCTCTAGTTCATTAATCTGACACACACATATATATGCATAACCATTTGCAAAAAATTGCCACTGAAGTCCTAGCAAGATTGCCATCATGGGAACTTTGACTTTTAGTCCACGTGATTTATATGTGAGGTGTCTGTGGGTCTTTCACACGTTTTACAGATGATGCCTTTAAAAGAATGGCGTGTGAAAACAATCTGAAGACGTTTGAGGCGATTGCCCACCTGCAGGTACGCTTCTAAAACGGTGGGCTGACACCTCTGTCTTAGGCTCCCCCCAGACCAGATCCTTTTTTTGTGAACTTAACTTCATTGTCCTGAAGCTATTTTTAGTGAGAGACCTGTGTTAATTTTACATGGCCTTTTCATTTTCCTGGATAGGCTTTTCTTTTTAATATTTTCAGAGAATCATGATCTTAAAAGATAGTGTGTATCTGTGTGTGAGTGTATATACCAGTTACTGAAAGGTCCTTCTCTTGCATCTGAGGTTTATAGAGGACGAGCTCACGGATACTAGGAAAATGTTTGTTTCTACATTGACATGTTTCTACCATTTGATGACCGTAGGAGGATTTTGATATCTTCCTGTCTCTGGAAGACTACGCAAACACGGCCTTGCGGGCGCAGTTCCAGGAGCAGCACATCACAGCGTACGAAAACACCCGCGCTCGCGGCCGCCCGCAGGAGGCCGCCCCGGTGGTGGCCAACGATGCTGACGGCAAGACCAAAACCATCTCCACAGAGGCGGGGCTGCATCGACTGGCTCGGCAGCTGCAGCGCTCGGAGCAGGAGCTGTGGGCCGACCTGGCCCTGCGTGCGCTGGGGGTGGGCAAAGTGGACAAGGCCCTGAAGATCTGCAGGTGAAAAACGTAGAGATGTTGGCTAAAAAGGAAAAATGAATTGCTTAACAATAATAATTCACGTTGTGAAAAAGATCTATGGGAGTGTGTGTGTGCGCGTGCATGCCTATCCCCTTTAATGCATGTAAATGACTTGGGTAAATTTGCTATCTTTGTCTGAGATCCATTAGCTGGCACCTGCTGGGTGTGACTTAATGCTTACTACCCCCCCCCCTCCCCCCCCCCCTCCAGTGAGCTGTACCAGCACCATGACAACGCCAGCACAGGAAGGGTGCTATTCAGTGCTGCCAAGAAGCTCTGCCAGATGCTGGAGGACAACGTGCCCATGATCATCCCTGATGGTGTGAACCTCCCAGCCATGATTCACAACCTGGCTTGCCAGGCTGTCACAGTCTGCCACCCAGGTACTCAGTCCTGCTCATGAAAGGCCACAGTGCTGTGGTTTTCTCTCAACCTGACTAACAGCAATGCACAGTATAATGGGTTTGGTGAAAATTTAATCGGTTGTCCGGCACTTTATTTTGGTCAAGTAAAAACCCTTGTAAGGAGCAGAGTATTCGGGTTACCGATCTCTCATCGCCCTGGATGGTTGTACACCGGCACGGGAGTTTGTTGTGCTTTATGAGTACGGGGGGATTGCAGTCCTTCCGGAAACTGGTCTTCTGCAGTCCATGGTAGACTGACTGAGTGTGTGTGTGTGGGGCGGCTCTCCCTCAGACCTGCTGCTGGACTGTGTAGAGCTGTGTAAGAGCACACGTGCAGCTATGGATGCCTACCAGCAGTGTCAGATCGATGACTATGGGTTCACTTCAAAGGTGCGTATCTCCCCTCCCCCGTGTTGACGCGCCGTTGATTAATGGGCTTGCTTCTGAATCTAATTTTCTTGGGCAGAAAAATACTGGTTATTCCATAAAAATAAAATAAAAAATTGTAAGTTTTTCATTGTTATGAAATCTGCTTTAAAAAATGTAAAAAGGGATGCAGCCAGTGTAATGAGACCCCTGTGCTTGCAGGACTCGTCTCTGGTGATGGACCGGGACCCTTACGCGGAGTGGAGCTTTGAGGAGGTCTTCAGTGAGGACGGAATCGTTCTGGATCCAGTGTCCGTCCTCCCTGTCCAGTATGAAATCATTAATAGCCTTCTTCCTTCCTCCTCAGGTATGGAGGTTTTCACCAGATACACGTGTTCCATTACATACTTGTAACGTCTTTGTCTTCAGTTGTATTTCATTATGCTTTATAAACGGACTGTTCTGTTGCTCGGGAATGGTCTCATTCATAAAGATGTTTTTATATTCTAGTTTCTAAACTGTATCCACTGGATTGCTCCTGCCTGTCCAATTGTTCTTATGAACAAGGTAAGTTAAACAACTGAATAAACATAGTGTTCACCTAAAATTTACTTTCTCTTATAAAAATCTATCTGTATCATTGGGTACGATATAGGCTATAGTTTGAAGGATAACTGATTCTCTGTCAAGTAACCATGAACCCCACTTTTGGTGGTGTATTCACAGAAAATAAATCTATTTACTGATTTTTAGTCGTCAAAATGAAGTGGCCGTGCAATAGGCCATTCTTTGCAGGTTTCTTTTGCTCTCACCATTACTATCGATTAAACGTAATAAAGCTTTTCCTCCCAGCTGTCAAGATTGTTTAAACGCTAATCGTGGCCAATTCTCGTTCCCAGTAATACAATGAACGGCAGTATTCCGTTGTGTGTATGAATGACCCTTTCTCTGAAGACTCAGACTTCCTGAAGCCTTTGCTGGGGCCGGTGTCTGTGATGCTGCAGAGCCTCCAGGAGTGCAGCCAACTGGAGCTGGCCCTCAGGCTGCTGGTCAACTCCTTCGGGAGCTGCCTCCAGCACGTCACCTCCAACAACATGGACCTGGTTCTCAGCTCACAGGTAGTCCGCTCCTCCACGGGGGGTTCTGAACAGATGGCGCTGAGGCGCGCTTTGAGAAGATTAATGCACGGCTCTGTTCTTGCAGTTTCACAACCACCAGCGCCTGCTGAGGGACAAGAAGACTCTGATCGAGTTTGGGAAAAGGACCTTGGCGTCCATGAGGACGGTCGCCATTGCTCTTCTGCACAAGGTGTGTATGCATGGGATTTTATAAAATGAAAATGACAAAAAATCTAAACCTCGTAGCAATTTTGTCACCCGGTATTTGCCTGAAAAGTTCCCTGAAGACAACTTTAATTGACATTGAGCCATTTTCATTGTGCAGCACTGTGCATGGTGCCCTTAGCCTAGAACTTCACTTTTGTATTTGTCTGTAATAACAATGCAGTTTTCGCCCTTGAAAATTCAGTAGCTATGGCAGTGCTTGTTAGTGGAGATTCAATTAAAAAATCTTGGCATGCTGATCAGGATTTCCATAAAGCACTAAGAGAAACGTAATGACGTATACTATAGGTTTATATTGGATTTAATGTGTAATTCTGTTGAAAAGATAATCAAACCCCAGCATAGTTTTAAGTTGTATTTTTTTAGCCAGTGGTGTCTTTATTCTGCTTTCTTTCTTTTGTCTAGGTGCTAAATTGGAGAGTAGTGGACTGTCAGTTGGCTGTAGGATACTGTACTCTCCTGCCCAAGAATGATGTGCTGGAAATACTGTGGAAAGTCATTGATGATACCTGGCAAAATTATGACAAGATCTTGGTAGGATCAATATTACTGTGTTTTATTTTTATATGTTTGTAACAGTGTTTGAATTTACCCGCTAGTTTTAAACAGCATGGTGATAAACCAGAATTTTTTTAATTCTTACAGTTGCACGTGATGTGTAATTATGTGTTGGTGTGTGTGTTTCAGGCCGTGGCCCTGGTCGGAGCCCATCTCTGCAGCTTGTACAGAGAGGATCAACAATGTCAAAAGTTCCTGGCTTTAATGACGGATGCTGAGTGGGGTACCAAGCTGGGCAAGCTTGGGGTTCGTCTGAAATAGTTTCTACTTCAGTGGTGGTTTCCGCATAGTTTATCTGATTTCTGGTGAAATAGTCACCGTTTCTACTTCAGTGGTGGTTTTCCACATAGTTTATCTGATTTCTGGTGAAATAGTCACCGTTTCTACTTCAGTGGTGGTTTTCCACATAGTTTATCTGATTGCTGGTGAAATTGTCACTGTTTCTACTTCAGTGGTTGTTTTTCTGCATAGTTTCCAGTAGTTCATCTGATTTCATGACAATTTTTGAACTTCAACCATCTATTTTAGTTTTATCTATATATTTGCAGTTGTTTTGTGGCACGACCCATAACTCCAATGCGGCTTTTGACCCTGTTGCCTCTCTCTTCATCTCCAGATCTCCATTCAGCCTGTGTTCAGACAGTGCCCTGAGATGAAGAACAGCCTGATTTCCACAATGGTGAAGAACAAGAACATGACCGTGGAACTCATTCTCCAGTACTGCAGGTGACCCTGTCCGGTTGACCAGTTCCTCTATGGGCCTTATTAGTTACGCCGGTTTTGTCCCATGCGCTCATATCAATGATGATCGTGTTTAGGCTGATTCGCCGTCCTGGCGTTGTTTTAGTCGTTTGAGGGGGGGCTAATTTAGCATAATTTTGTTGTAATTGGACCTACGCTATAGGAAAGTTACTGATGGGATGTTATATTTTTGTGTTTTTCGGTCTGCAGCACATTTGACTTGAACAGCGACACAGCCCTCAACCTGTACATCACCACCCTACTACTGCAGAAGGAGCAGGAGGAGGACCTTTTAGGGGTTGAGGTTGGAGTCGAGGACTCCGGTTTAGGCCGTTCAGATGCTCTGGAACAGGCCTTGCTGATCATCCCCCAGCTACAGAGTACCAGGGAGCTGATTATAAGTCTCAGTGCAGCAGTCCTCAAGGTCAGCCCAGTTTTTTGTTTTGGTCTGGAGGGGCGTTTGGGAGCTGTTACGTTTAGTATACATTTAGGTTAGTTATTATTAGTGTGTTCTGTCATCCCTTTGTAAAGAGTGTGTCTTTGTGTTTTTTATGCTCTGTGTAAGGATGTGAATACAGTGACTCAAAAGTATTCACCCGCTTTTCCAGCAATGTCTCCATTATGAAAATATGTGAATGTTTTTGAGACACTGTTTGTCAGTAGCTTTTTTTTTGTCGCCTCACAGCTCAGCCCATACTGTTATGAAAGAATTGAGGGTATTCTGAGGATCATACAGACGGCCGATGAAAAGATCACAAGCTTTCCACTCGATCAGGTGGGGTAACTTTATGCGTCCTGTGTAGTAGAGTGAGGTCCAGTTTGCGTGCATGGTTTAGGCTTCTCCTTTCCCCTTTGCGTCTGTATTGCGGTGTTTATTCGTCGGTCTGCTGTCCACAGGCGCTGGGGCTGCTACAGCATCTGAAGTCCTACAAGCGCATCTCACCCCCCACAGAGCTGGAGAGCAGCTACCTGCTGGAGAACAACCTGGAGCCCACCCCGCTGGCCAACGCCAGACTGCCCTTCCACCTGCTGTTCCAGACCAACCGCTACTTTTGGAAGATCATCTGTAAGTGCCAGCCTGCCGGCGTCTAGCCGGCTGTAGCCCACTGTGGCTTATGAAGACCAGGTCATTGGAGTTCTGTTTCAGGGCTAGCTACAGACACAAGCAGCAAGCGTGGTGCACTGAAAGCGTGGATATTAACGGCAATTTTGTACCATCCTAAACCAATATGCTTACTAGGATACTAAAACAAACTCTTGTTTTTTTTTTCCTTCTACTGTTAGCCCCAGAACTCACCGAAGAGACCTTTCCCACTCTGTTGCTCATAACCAAACTGATGAAGGTATGCAGAAAGTTATATCTGTTATTAATGAATTTACTGATGCCCTTGTTTCGGTTTTTTTATAACGGGTTTCATGCTAATGTTGCAGTTTCAGTGATTTTTCTCTGCAATGGTTACAGCCATGTGGTCAGTTAGAATCCACCGGGTGGGTTAGCACCTTGGTCTTAAAATGGCAAACGCTGTGTGATGTTGTTAAATGTTTTATACGAAGGACTTTCTTTCCTGTTTGCTGTGTTCGCGGTTCCGTTTGCGTTGGCTCTTAAAATGAACCCACTTGCCCACGGGTCTTTCAGATGCCCTTAGACAAGCTCTACATGTCTGCTGTGAACCACGTGTTTGAGAAGAGCCTGAAGCCTCAGCTGTTGGAGCAGGCCATGAGAGGGAACTGCCGTACCACCAGCAAAGAGGCCGCCAAGACGGCCAAGACGGTGATGGACTACACCCTGTGCATCCAGAACCCAGAGTGGGCAGCTGCCACTGCACACAGGATTGCCCAGGAGCTCCCACCAGGTGAGCCGGAGGCCTTGCTAAATCAACGTTGCGTGCTACCGTACGCTAACCCCGATTTGTGTGGAGGGTCACCCGGGGATTTTGTCCTTTCTTTAGGAGCCGAGAAGACCAGATCTTTGAAGTTCTGCCTGGCCCTTGGGGATAAATGGCTAAAGGTCCCCAACTTGGAGGTTTGACAGCTTTTACTTGTTTAGAATTCTTGTGGAGAGATTAAGTCGAGAGCTTCCCAGAACTATTCATATTCCACTTGCAGAAAAAGTAAATTTTTGTTGATTTAAATGTTTACACAACCCGTACAAATTTTAAACCCATTTGCTTTTTGATGGAATCTGTTCTTCTAATATGAACTGTCACTGTCATTGGTTTATTGGTTATTGAAATTTTACGAGAAGGTAACTGTGTGGCACTCTGCACGAGTGTTTTTGTTCTCAAGTGTTTCCTTGTTTTCCTGGAGCAGGAGGAGACCAGGGCCAAAGGAGAGACCTTCATGGAGAAACTGAAGCTGCAGTATCAGCGGTCAGCCACGGAGAGCATCCTGATGCGGAGCGTGCTGAACTCCTCTGAACATCTGAAGCTGACCGGACTCCCCGTGAGGCTCATCGCTGCCCTGTTGGAGCACAGCAGCGTGGAGCAGCGCATGCACAACCCTATCAGCCCCGCGTATCCAGGTGAGCGTGCTCTTCCTGTCGCTCGGCCCCGCGTGTCCAGGTGAGCGTGCTCTTCCTGTCGCTCGGCCCCGCGTGTCCAGGTGAGCGTGCTCTTCCTGTCGCTCGGCCCCCGAAATGATTAATTTACTTTCTGTTTTATTTATTTTTAATTGTTTCTTTTCTCTCTCTTTATGATCATGATTGCTTTCAGACCTCGATAAATGTTAATGTGTCGGTTTTTCTTCCCCCCCCCCTTAATTTCTGAATAGACATTCACGCTGTTGCCAAAGAAATTGCAGCTATAAACAGCGTGGACCTGTCAAAGATCCGAGACATGCTGCTGGAGAAGTGGCTGTGCAAAACGGGCCCGTCCAAAGTGAGCACCAACTTCTCTCTTCCACTCTGGGCAAAACCAGTCCTCTCACATGTAACCCAAACACACGCAGGTTTAAAATGACACGTCATTGCTTCTGATTGTTTTCAGTAGTAGCCTGTTGATATCACTTGCATTTAGGGGAGAAGTTCAAGCCAATGGTTTTTATTATCTCCTTTTCTGTCGTCGCTGTTTGTCTTTGGTCTTGCTGCTCAGTACGGCAGCTGTTTCCTGCAAGGGAGGAATATTTGTAGTTTTCAGGTCTGCTCTCTATTGCGCGCCGATCTGGAAACCTTTCCTTTTTCCCCAGAATGACATTACATTTGAAAACGATCTATTAAACCCTGTTATTTCATTAAAATACTCTCTTGAAGTGACGTTAGACCGTAGTTATAAACGTGCCGCACAGCTCAGTTGCGTATACATGGCAAATGGACTTCTGGACGGAGGTTTTCAGTGGTGCAAATTTGTTGTACGTTGGTGTTCCCTTTTTTAATTTGTATTGTAATTTGACCCTAACAGTACTATATTTGTTATTGGTTTCTCTCAAGTTTTGGCTGAATACAGACGTAATTGGATGTGAACTGATTTTGTAACCCGTTTTAGGAAGTCAACTCCCAGGACTGCATTGCTGACATCCAAGAAGACCCAGATCTCATGAGGTTCTTGTAATTGTTTATTTTTTACAAATTGTCTAGGATGTATACTTTTACAAAACCAAGTGTGTTTGATGGAGTGTTTGAGATGTGATTGATCTTGTATTAGAGGTATGTAGTGTGGCTTTCTGATCAGAATTGCCCCGCGTCACGATGGCTACAGATGTCTGTTTCCCCTTTCAGAGTTGTGTACCTGCTGCAGATGTACCCTATGGACTTCAGTGCACGCTTGCTAAGCACTTTACTGACTGCAGAAACCTGGGTGAGTTGTATGGGAAGACCTTGCACTTTTGTGATGAAGCCTTTCTTCACACCCCTGGACAAGTTTCATTTCTCAAAAACCATCAGTCCACTGCAGACCTCCAGCACCGTGAGACCCGCATCATTCCTCTCAATCGTTGAAACACTTTCCACATTCTGCTGCCTAAAAAAATACAACTCAGAATATGCATTAAAGTATGACTTGGTTTCACTGATCTACATTTGCAACTTGCAACAGTTATGGAAATATTTAAAAAGTCAAAATAAAAAAGGTCTTGAATTCACAAGTCTTCACTCTTCGTCAGAGCAAACCCAAATTTAAGGCCTTAAGGCACGCAAGTTGTATACAGCCCGCCTGTGTCCAGTCTCAGAAGTTCTGGTAAGCTGAATGGCCCTGGATGAAGTATCAGGCGGTTTCTGTTGTGTGACATGAATGTGAAACTGCTAAACATGCCGAACAAGGAGACGCCAAAAACATTCTGGGATAGTTATTTAAAGGGCACCGATTGGTGGAAGGATATAAGACACTCTCTAGTTCTTTTGAATATCCCTTGGGACACTGTCGGTTATGGAGACGGAACAGTTCGGCACCACCAGCACACTGCCTCTCCAAAGCCTGTAGCCGTGACTTCAAGACCGCTGAGGGCGGTCAGTTAAAAGGACTTCAGAGATCTCTGGCTGAGACTAGTGAAAATGTTGACTGTTAAACAATTTCAAGTACTGCGCAAACATGGCCTGTACGGGAGAATGGCATGTAGGGTAAGCCACAGCTGAACAAAGTCATATGATGTGCCGCGTAGTGTTTGCAGAGACACTCTCGATGGGGGTTTCCTGGAAAGTTTAAATTAAATATGCTTGGGTCTGGACCACGTATTGACTCGAGGAGAATCGGGACTTTTGGTTGTTTTTTTAAAAATTACTTTCTGACTATTTCTATGATTGATCTTTCACGTTAAGTGCTGATTATGATGTGTGGATCACTGAAACAAACTCATGCTTCAATGCATTTTGAACTGTATCTTTTAGGCAGCAGAATGTAAAAAATGTCAAGGGTGTGAAGACTTTTTCAAGGCACTGTATATACCTATAGTTTCTATTCACTATATGCGTTTCCAGACGAGTGCCGTTTGCCTGTCCAAAAACGCCCTTGTCTAAGTCGTTTCACTTGTTGCAGCCCCTGAGCAAATCCGGCCCACGTCTGACCGCCTGTCACCGGAGTCGTGCCCTGCTCTGCCTCATCCACATTGCAGACGCCCCCACCCTGGAAACCCTTCTCCACATCCCCAGGACCAAAGTCCAGTAAGGACCGCTCGCACCTGCCGCGGTGTTCCATCATTTCTGCAGGATTGAGGTCTGGTGTTTTTCTTCCGGCTGGTATGTTTGGACGACTGGTCCTTTGTGTTGTCGCTTTGCCGGTTCACGAGCTGCTTCTGTTCATGCTGTTGCAGGTGTTACCTGAAGTGCCATATTTACCTGTCACAGCTGGAGGCGCTGAACATCCCGTACACGGTAGAGTCTTTCCTCAACAGCCCCAAGGAAGGCATGATTAAGGGCCTATGGAAAAACCACAGCCATGAGCCTCAGGTATGCTGTTGACCAGGTTTCGGAGGGGAGACGCAACGTGTGATTTTTATTTTTCGCAGTTTGAGTTACGGCTGCGGCGTCTGTTGCTCAATGATGTTGTCATCTTGCTCTTCGCAGGCAGTGCGTCTAGTTTCTGATCTTAGTCTGGAGTATCAGGTGTTTGACCCTCTACTATGGAATGGAGTTCTACAAAAACTGCTTGGTTTCAACATGGTAGGTCCGTCATTACTCCAGATAGCGCTGGTATTTTACTTGCCAAACTCTTCTATTAAAACACCATGCATTTTTGCAATGTTTTCAAAATTTCAAACAAAATATAGTAGCTAGCCTTTGCACGTTTGGGAACAATTTAATAGAAATCCTTAAAGTTCCCTCTGCTAGACGCCATATTGAGTAAGGTCACCCATGATTATATACGGACACTAATGATGTGGTCTTGTCACGTTTCAGATCAGCTACTTGCAGAAAGTGTTAGAGGCCTTGGGGGCTGTCCCCTCCCTTTGGCAGGTAAAGTCATTAAAATATAAATTCCACTTTTACCCACACGAACGCATTGTGATCGCAACGGGTTACTGTTGCTAAGCTAAGAGATTTTATCTCCTTCTAGATTTCCAATTTTTCCAGAACGTGGAGAAGTGTTGTTCTGTCCCCTTTTATGTCAGGTACAAATAAGTTCCTCCGTCCCGGTCTCTCGCTCTGTTACTTAGTGCTGGTACTGATTCCCCTTATGTCACTCCTGTTCTTCAGCCTCTCTCCCTCTGAGCCCTCAGCAACTTTCAACCCTCCACAAGACTTTTGTTCTCCTAATGAAGTAAGTAATACGCGCACGATGTGGTGTGTAGGTGAGAGAAGTAAAGCGGTGAAGGCTGATTTATGTGCTACCTGAGCTCAGGGATGGCACTGGATTGTAGTGAAGACTCTTATTTTCCTCAGGTGCCCTTTCCTGTTGAATATGGATCTGATTGGCATTGCCAAGCGTTTTGCCCAGCTGAACCTGCCAGCCTTTTCCCTGGGTTCCCTTCTGCTCATCCCCTGTGCCAAGAAGAAGCAGCAGCAGATCCAGGTGCGTACTCCAGGTTATTAGGCAGTAACTCCCTCAGTTAGGTGGCCCTGTGCTGCACAAAACCTGTGCAGTATGGAACATTTTTGTGAATAAAGGCACCTGAGCACTTTTCACTGAGATGAGATTGATTTTAATTGGTTTTTGTTATACTTAACTGTATATTGACAGTTTCTCCAGTCTGCTCATTGGCTCAGAGACGACTGCGGAATAAGAGCTCCCGGTTTTCTGTCCACTCAGGGCTTCCTGTCTTCCTGTAACCTGGTCACTCTTTTGGAACAAGTGGATGAGCATATGAGTTCTGGAGAGTTGGCAGGGGTTCCTTCACAGGTTTAAGTTTATCGTCTTATTTATATATTTGACCTTTGATTTAACGTTATATATTTACTTTCTTACAATCTCTCACAACAGAACTGAACCGTCTGCTTTTGCAAATCATTTTCCATTTAGTTATTTATGTAGTCCTTCAGGATGATGCTTTCTGCTCCATTATGGGTTTTTGTAATGCTCCGTTTACACTGACCATTAACCTCACCTTTCTTTCCAACGCCCCAGGTCAAAGAGACTGTGTTGACGTTTCTGTGCCAAAATGGACATCAGGAGAAGCTGGTAAAGACCCAACTCTTTCCCCTCCTCAGGCAGCACATGGCCTCACGTGGCCATCACAGCCAGGTGAAGGACCTGGTGGACCACCTGATCAGCAGGAACCGGTGAGCATTGTCCCACTTCCTCAGCCAGTGTGTGATCTTCTGCCAGATTCAACGTTCATCTTTTTAAAGAGATGCCCTTTTAAGATATTACCTTGCGTTGATTTTATATTTTATAGGCACAAGCTTCAGAGTTGATTCATAGTTGTCTGTAGTTTGTTTTTTGTTTGTTTGTCATTATTGGGTTTAACAGCAGTGTGTATGTATTATATTGTTACCTTAGGCCCTTAATCTTGTGTTTCTCAGTGAGGAGGATGCTGCCTCTCTTGCCCGAGAATATCTGAGGTGCAGAGAGCGGAAAGGAGGGAAATGTTTGCCTCCAAATTGTCCTGTGCTTGAAGTTCTGAAGGTACGTAAACGAACTGTGTAAAGATGTTGTATGGGCAAGGCTGTGGGAAACCCTTTTAAAAAGAATGAAGAGATATGTCATAGGTTTCTACTAATACTTAGTAAAAAAAAATTATTGGATCCATTTTTTTTTAAACATTATTATTTAACAGCAAAGGTCTTTAAGATAATTTTTTTTTTTTTTTTTCCCTTCACAGGTGTTTCTTGGTGAAGAAAATCGTAACAAGTAAACGCACAGTGCAGATGTTTTCATAATATTTGCATTATATATATATATATATATATATATATAAAACACATGATATAACTTCAGTTTATATTTAATAATGTCTTATGTAAATAAAAAAAATTGCAAACATTTAAATGACTAATTTTCATGACGTAGTGTAGTGCTAGGTGTATGTGGGTCCCCTACTTAGTAAACTACCATCCACACAATGAATAATATGAGGGAATTGATGCAATAAAAAAAAGTGTTTACCACTGAGGCTTTACATAGCTTCAGCTAAACTGAAATTAGATGACTCACTTTTAGCTAATAGTTTACATAAACAAATTCAGCCATTGCTGTTGTATACTAATGGTCGGGTACAGACTTTGTCAGTGGGGAAATGCGCTTCAAGTATGCATGGCCAGATTTTCACTGGTTTTAGTTGCTAGGTGCCGGGTATAAAAATAGTGTGGTTAAATTAAAGTTTCTGAGTATCGGATAGATGAGTGTGGCCGCTATTGGACTATTTAAAGTTTGAAGAGGTGGAAATGTAGGATTTTTTTCGTTGACCACTGAGGACTGTCGTGGTCGGTGCAGTTGACTTCAAGGTTATTTCTAATCAAGATTGTGACGTTAATGGGATTATTAAATGGGAAAATTATTTTGGGATAATGATGCCAAGTGTTCGCTCGTAATATTTGGCATATCCGCATTTACATTTTTAGTTGCTTAGCAGACACTTTTATCCAAAGCACAGTTTACAATTTCAACATTCATCCACTTATACAGCTAGATATTTTACTGAAGCAATTCAGGATAAGTACCTTGCTCAAGGGTATAACAGCTGGGGTGGGACTTAAACCATCTGCCCATTTCTGGGTTCTTGAGGGAAATAACCCATTAGAGATGGTTCATATTTTGTATTTTAAAGGGAACATATTTATTTTCTTGCTTAGAACTTGGACCAGAGAAAATGGTTCAAATTGCACCAGTACCTCCTGAACAGTTGAAATAGATTGTTTGTAGTAAATCCAGTAATTACTGTTATTTGGTCATTTGATTTCTGCCATCCCTTGTATGTTCGTGAGAATCGGTGCCATTACTCCGAAACGTGCCACATAGTGGTTAAAACTTTGATTTTATCACTAACAAAACCAATGATTGTCAATACGCAGCAAATGGAATGAGTGCGCTTGTCTATATACAATATTAACTATTGGAAGTAACAAAAGGATGCAGGTTAAAGTTACTGGAGGGTAACATTTGTTATATCCTTCGTCGAAGAAATGTAAACCAAAGTGTGTGTCCTTGAGTTCAATAGAAGTGCAGGTTTATGAAAACTTAAATACTCTCAATATACAATGCGGTGTAAAAAATGGAATACATTGAATATTTCTGGTTTGATGTATGAATTCAAAAATATGGCTGAAGAAATGCAGAAAACAGTGTGAATAGCAGTGAATACTTGAGAATTAAGAACTAAGACGCGGATAATGTATCAGAGCGGACAAACCAAATCAAAGAATTAAAATTTATTCTACATCAGTAAGTTAATGCAAAGAATATTGTGTTAACATTTCCTTTCCCTCACCGGCTTTTTCTGTACCGGCCAGTTTGGTGCTCTGTCACGCTAGCGCAACCGGACCGTTCAGAGACCCTGCTGTAAAACGGTGGGTCAGCGGACCTGGCTGAGACTCCGGAACGCAGAGCCTTGGCCTGGTCCTACACAGCGATGGGGATTTTCCTCCTGCTCCTGCCTCCAGGCGCATCTCACCACTCTCGTGCAAATCCTCTTGAAGGTGGGACTGGAGAAGTAGTAGACGAGGGGATCCAGCATGCTGTTGAGATAGGTTAGACTGATGGTAACGAAAAAGGCAGAGTCCAGTTCCTTCAGGTCGTCACAAGCGCCCATGTGCGGCCCGTGCGTTTTAGCCCAGAGGAGCAACTGGGTAAAGTTGCTGGGGAAAAAGCAGATGAAAAACATTACCACCACCACAGCGATGAAGCGGAGTGCTTTCTTGATCTTGGCGTTCTTGTTCATCCCCCGGTTTTTCAGGCAGATGATGATGGAGATGGAACAGACTAGAATTATAGCCAGAGGTATGTAAAAAGTGATCATGAAAACAGCCATGTTCCATGAGCCTTGAGACTGGCACACGTGGAAATATTCACAATGCACTGAATTCCTATATGCGATACATTGTGCGGACGATAGGATGTGGGCCGTCAGAGAGACGGTGAGGGCCCACAGGCCACAGGCAATATACACAGCCGTGGAAACTGGCACAAAATTTAGTGGGTGATGTGGGTGTACCACCCGCATGTAGCGGTCCACGGCTATAGCAGTCAGGAAAAAGATGCTGCCGCAGCGGTTAACGCCCAACATGAAGAGGGAGAGGCGGCAGAAAACGAGTCCGAAGGTCCAGTCCTTTCCCTTCCAGTAGTAGTAAGCACGGAAAGGCAGGAACATATTCAGGAAGAAGTCTGCCAGGGCCAGGTTGAACAAAAAGACTGTGCTGTTCTTCCAAGTCTTCAGGTAGAAGCAGAAGAT
This sequence comes from Hiodon alosoides, assembly GCA_025775065.1. Classification (NCBI taxonomy): domain Eukaryota; kingdom Metazoa; phylum Chordata; class Actinopteri; order Hiodontiformes; family Hiodontidae; genus Hiodon; species Hiodon alosoides. The sequence continues at coordinate 18,705 of JAOYSI010030765.1, forward strand.
CCAGAGGGCCAGGCCATTCCCCAGGAAACCCAAAACAAACTCGGACAGAAGCAGCGGTGGAAGGACCGCAGAGAGGACGTTGCTCTCAAACACGCAGCAGCTGTTGGACTCCATTCTGCTCACATTCGATGTGGGCTAGATAATGAACTTTACACATGTAGGAGGTTTGTTCATGAGACACACTGCCCGCAAAGTATTTTTAGAATACAGAGAATTAGAGCAGAGCGGAAGTTCGGGCTGGAAAAACCCCCATGTTTTCAAGTTTTAGCCAAAATCAAGACGTAAAACAACTGGATTAAAATAAAAGTGAAACGTCATTTTATTCACTTAAGCGGACGTACTTATCCAGAGCGACGTACAAAAGTGCCACCAGTACAGCGGGTACGGTATATCTATGTCCGAGTACGTTTCATTGCTTTGGGATATTACTTTTAACTGTACTAAACCAGTTTTATTTGCCTGAACTTGTAACGTATACAAATTAACTTGGTAGTGCTAACATGCTAATGGGAAGGTTTATTATTTAATAGGACACTGCAATTATTTTCCTGCCCCCCTCCCCCCACGCCCCAATTTGAAATCGCCATTTATCCATTTGTTCTCAGCTACTGGCATGAACCCCAGCAATCCCCGAGAATGAGGAAGGCGAGTTTTTCCAATTAGTATTTTACCACTGCAGATCACACAGTCCTTCAGCACTGCTAACACTACAGTCCCCTGTAAATCAGAGGTTGCCGTTCGCCGGTTGCCAAAATGTCTAATGCCAACTTGAGTCTACTTCAACCCCCCCGAATTGTGTGCCTAACCGCTACCCATATCTGACCTGAACATGAGCAGTTTTTAAATTTGTTTTCAACTTAAAATGGGATGTCACAAGAAATTCAAATTTCGAAAGACTTCACTAAAATGTAAAAACTTGTTTTCATGGGGAAAGGTTTACAAAAGCCAGAGACCAAACAAATGAGACCAAAATTGACTATTTATTACCCTAAAGATTGCTTTAGTGCAGTGTTTTGGAAGAATTCGCAATCATATCAGACCTTTGGCAACCAAGAGAAAAGCAGCTATACAGAACTGAAAAAAAATGCCATGAAAAGGGGTTGAGTCCACAGTTTCTATACAGTAAATAAAATAGATATAAAATGCCAGTTTTCTTTGATGAAGATTCGTATATTTGGCCAGGTCATTCTGTTATGTTGCGTTTTAGTAAAAGTGCAGGTTGGGTCTTCATTTCTTTACTTCTCCAAGGTCCTCAATGCTGTCGTCATCCACCTGAGGGCACAGAACCCAGCATCACAAAACGCTAGGGCAGCAGATCTCACCTGAACTACACAGTGCGACTACAGCATACAAAACACCCCACTCAGTAGTCATTTCTACATAATGCAACAGGCATTGAACACGCTTGTTTTCTTGACACCATAGCATTGTGACAACTTACTTCAGGCCACTTGTCCTGAATGACCTCGATGATGTCATCCGTAAAATCTCCCTGAATGATGATTTCGTCCTCTGCTGTAACGGAGGCTCCGCAAGAGAATTTCTGGGCAAAGAATCTTTGCGCTTCTTTAAGGTCAATGTCTGCAAAGGGAGACGTCAACAAGGTCGATGCCAAAAATATTCTGAAACATTTGTCTTCAGTAGGAAAATTGCTAGGAAAGCATTTTGTCCAACAAAGTAATCAAAAGACCAGGAGGGCAAAGCTTCAAATTTATTTTTATTATCCAGTCCCTGGACCTGACCCCCAAAGGACACATCCATTTAAATTGATCGATTATAAAATCCCCTTCCTCCGCATAACCAAGAGAAAAAATGTAAACTATAGATCATAAGGATAGGACATTTAGGAGAAACCTGTTTAAAAGGCTTATAAATATTAAGATGCATAATGTACAAACATGTTTTTTGTAATAAAGATCGACCTTGGAGCTTAGAGTTCTAAAATGGACTGGAACTTCCATTCCAAATCCTGTTCCGACGGCATGCGATTGGCTTTCCATTTCACACAATACCAGTGTCATTACCCACCGAAAGTGTTCAGGCCACAGACACGTGTCACGTATTTCTTCTTGGCCCGGGGGATTTTGGCTATTGTTACTTTCTGGGGAACGGTCTTCTTTTTCTGTTTGATTTGACCCCTACCACCTGGAGAAAGATGGACAAACAATAAGAAAATTATTTCCCAGTAAGGAACATGGCAGTGGCCTTACTGGCTAAGTCAGCCAAATAGGTCAGCCAGTCTGTAGAAATAGCACTAGCGTGTTTGAGACGTATAGAATGAAGGGCACACACGTTTATGAGATAGCTAGGTAAGTTTTGAATCTGTGTCAATGAAACGCGCATTACTCTGCCCCTCTTCCACTCTAACAAAAACACACATTCAGCACTACATAATACTGAAAAAACCTTCAGTAGCCCAAGTTTCATATGAACCTAGCATTAAACTTCATTGTAACCTGCAACTACAGCTCTCCGGAGCATTTCGAATTGGCAAATGCTTCCAGCTGTTTAAGGTGTTTTACAACACTCCAATTCAGTGTTACTGTAGGGAATCCACGGGATGGAAGAAGGGTGTTCTTTATGGGTCCTGACCGGTCCCCATCCAAGACGGTTAATCAGAGTCCTTGAAAAATACCTTAATTTCAACAGTCAATCAAATAACTTCCCTAACTTTAAAAAGCCCACATCGCCCCTGATGCAAATTAGAACGATAAATAGCCAGGTAATTGTTTTTGCATAAATCTCTAAATAAATCACTAATCTTTAAGCTCCAACCCATAAATTACCTTAAAGTAAATTCTTGTCAGTGAGACATTTCTCCAACCTGTCCATATCTAGAATAACAATTCAAATTCAAACTTCTTTCGCTCTTTTTTTTTTTTTTAACTATGGAAAGATGCTTGCCCAATCTGCACAATGCTTTCTTGCAAAACTTGTTCTATTATGGCCTTTAGTCTACTTAGTCTTTAGAGCCCAATATCGCCCCATAGAGAGCAGTTTTTAACCCAGAGTCTTGATAGTTCTTTACGCATACACCATGTTACCTCTATCATTGTTTCACTAACAGATAGGAATAGTAACTAGATTGTGAAAAGTAGTTAACTTAATTTCCTATTGGCATACAGTACAGAACTAGTAGCAAACCCTGCTTATGGAGACAAAAGTAACAATTATTCCCTAAATGCAAATTACTGCATTCAAAATGAGCCATAGTGATTAGTAAGTATGTATGTATGTATGTAGGAGAGGGGGGATTGTTTTCAATACCCCTTTTCTGCTTCTTCTTCTCTTCCTCTTCTCCAGCAGGGGGCGTCTCTCCATCTCCAGTGTCCTGCTTTGGAGCGCTCCCTGAAGAACCCATGTCAACAATCATTCCCACATGTACCACGGTGGCTCCAACAGTCACACAAAGTCTTAACACTGAACACACTAACATAGGAAGTTCACCTTGACGGAGGCGGTAGGCCCTTCAGTGTGGAGAGACGTTAATTAAATAGAAGGCTCGGCTATGGCCATTTTGTACTTCCTGGCTGCAGTAGAATGTAAGATTCGGAGAACCTGGAACGACGGTGTGCGTTTGCGCTAACCTTACCCACACTCATTTTGGCAAACTCGTCCGGGAAGTTCTTCTCCAGCCACTGCCTGCATTTGGCGGGTTCCGGCATGTACTCGCAGTACTAAGGACAGGGAGAAAGCAATAAACCAGTAACACAGGAAACCGGACCAAGCACTTTTCAACAGGTGAAACTTTTTTTTACAAAACCGCATTTAGAAAACTAAAACAAATGCATTGAAAAGACGTTGTAGTAATGCCATTGCAAGACAAAAGGTACGTTTTGTTTTTTATTTTGCAAACTGGATACCCTGAAAATAACTAAAGCAGGACATCCCTTAGAAGGTGCTGAGCCAGTATGCTCATGCTCTTAAATGTTTGGGGATAGCAACCTAGCAAACAGTCTCTAGTCAGTAAAGTCCCCTTCTGACATTTTTTATTGACGACACACCGAGACATTCAACGTTATACAGTTTGTTGCTTTGTCACCCTACTGCCTAGACTATGGTTTATATACACTTCCTACGTTGCCGATTTTCACAGGGCCTTACCTTAATCTAGACCCGCCATCTTTGTGAAATATCATCTAAAAAAAATTTGGGTTCAAAGACAAATATCCTTTGCTTTTTCTATATCATGTAGAAATCTAAAATGAGTGTTCTACACTACCATGAACTACATGTCTAAACACTAATATTATATGTCTCACTGTGTAAATGTGCATGACACCAAGGTAAAATATGCAAGTGAATGTAGTCTTTAAAGCTGTGACAATAAAACATAAGACCGTCCAGTCTATCCAATTTCCCAGATTGCCAACACGAGGCATTTTCCCCAAAACACGTTAGCCATTTGCTAGGTCTTTCCCACTAAAGCACCTCTCAAGATCCATCAACATTTCTTCTTGAGGGTTTGATACGCTATAACCGAGGAGCAGCCTAGGTTCATATTTTCTGAGACGGAGGTGTCAGATTTCTGGCCATTTGGTGGTACTTCTTCCTGACTAAAATTAACTACAAGCTATAATGATGAGAAGGAGCAGCATTCCTAATACCACACAAGGACTAGGAATCTGATTTATGGAGCCCAGGAACCTTTACGCAAACATGGGGATACACGTTCTGAAGATCTACTACAAAGTGGAATTGTTATTTATACATACCTCTGTTGGCAAGGAACACACTGCAAGAGAGAAAAGCAGAAGTTTAGCAGATGTTAAAGACCATGAATTTGTTTCACTAGTTTGAGGAAATATACATATACACACACACACACTTGAATTAAGAGAAGATTATACTGGTAATCACGTATAAAATTGACAGATTACACTTTTTTCTGTCACAATGAACGTTTGATTTACAAACACTTATTTCTAAAAAAATGTAACCTGATAACGTGAATGTATTTTTAGCCTATATAATGCTTGGAGGTGCAGTGCTAAAATACTATAGTTATAACCAGTCAGTGACAGGCTCCAATCACAGGAAGGGCTCTGCCGTTGTACCATTGTGAGAGAAGCAAGCAACCTGAAGTTCTTCAGTGAAGTATCGGCTGTCTATATAAATTAAGTTTAGTGTATCACGTTACCCTCAATGTTAACACAGCAATTAAAACACCTTAAGTGTTGCTTGCTTTCACAACCAGGTTAATTACATGCATTACAGGGAATTAATACAATTTCATACAGTTTGTGCATGCTAAATTTTTGTGCCTTTTAAATGACTAAAAGGGCTTTTAAATTCATTTTTTAGATCATATTTTAAATCCAATATTAACCCACTGAGTTTGCTAATGGAGGGGGCCAGTATAATGTTAAATATTAGTCTGAAAATTAACAACTCAATAAGGCAACCAGCTGCAGCTTTAAAGAACCTCAAGTAATTTCTAAAAAAAAAGTTGACAGTGACGCTTGCTTTTCTATTAACCCAAATTTGAACACCCCAGCAACCACGTTTCATTTTCCGGTTTTCTACATGCAATCATTTATTTATTTTTGTATTAGTTACTACACATTTTATTATTATACTTGACTGGCCATTGACTATTGCATGTTTTGCTCCTAGACATAAAAAAAACACTATAAAATTTTGCATTTGAAATATTTCCACATACAGTAAAAAGAGTACTGGGATCACTATGCCACATGAGATGAGACTTTACTGGACTTATCAGACCAAAGAAAGATTAACTGTATAAGGTTATCAGTGGTCTCTGAGTAATGTTCTCACATTCATTTCCATGCTTTTGCACCATAGCCTATTTTTTTTGTATAGTTTCACGCAAGCTACAAAACAGACTGGAAGGTATCCAAACAGGCAGGGACAGGACACGCAATGGTCTCTTGAAATTAGTCTCAAATGCATCAGCCAAATGTCTAATAAGATGAAAACATTAACTTAAAACCATCTGAAAATAACTTTACACACAAAAACACTTTCATTAGTTAATGTAGCCAGAGAATTCTGAGAAATTGATACTCCAAAAACAACTGAATATTTAACTTGGCACACATAAGACTATGACACAGCTAAATTTTAATGTTTTAACATTAGACAATGAGGATATCACCGGTAAACCAACAACTAACATACCTCCACAGTAGAGCACTTTCAAAGGGTATCTGGCATCCGAGTTGCCAGTTCTGCGCTCCACTTTGTTTTCTGGTGAACCCGATTCTGCATTTTCAGTAGTAGCCATGATAAATTATCTAAATGACAACAGATTTATGATCAGAGTTCTACATGTATTAAAACAATTTTCTTTACATCCAACCCCCAACCCAAATTTTTCCATTACAAAGTCTACTAAAAGAGTATTTGCGACAACCCAATTTCATATTTGGGACAGTATATACAGCCCATAATAATGAGGAAAACCCCATCCATACCATCCACAAGACAATGCACAATACCAACTTTTTGTTTTGTTTAGACAACACACAATCTGCATATTTAATTATATTTTGAATAGTTACATGCACATACATACTGTTCAATATATCAAATTTCTAACAATTTTCACTAAATTAACCCGATATGTAAATGTATTTAGTAAATGATTGGCTATGTTACTTAAATTACAAATGACAGGATGTTGAAACCAACCCAGTTTACCTCATTATAAAATTAATACTATATTTCAGCATTACCTGAACAAAATAACAAAAAATAAACAAACAAAATAAAATCCGGAAAAATCACATTCTTACACGTATGGTCTGTCATTCAACATTCTGCCAGAAATGTTAATAAGATCATTCTAAATTATCCAACAGTTAAATCTGTGTAATATTACCATAGGTGAATGAAGGAAAGAACGCGACGCAGATAACATAAGGCCAGCAAACCACAAGCTCGCCCACTTCTTAAGATCTGCTTGGAAAATTATAACTCTAGCAGGCTTTATAGCCTTTCGTCTTTGAGTGGAAAAGTTATGATTCCCAAAACTATTCAGTGTTTTTTATTACCTAGTTCTGGTAGACTACCCCTAAAGGAACTGTCCAAGAGCTGAAACAATTATTTTCAAAAAGGGTGGTTCCAGAATGCAGCACATTTATAGTGCCGTGTCATTTATAAAAGACGAAAATGTGTACAGGATAAGGAACATGTTTCCTTTTCAGCGTGGTAGTAAGATAATAATAAATGTACCATACGTTGTAGAAAAAAAATGAAAACTGTTGACGATAACAATCTGGCACCTACACGACTACCTTAGTAGAAACGTAACCACTGGGTAGATAAATTACTTTCCTCCGCGAAGACTGACCAGTCAACGAAAAAATTTTGAGAAAATTATCAGTAGTCTGAAATTCACCATACAGTAGAAGATGGTCTATGTCCAACTAGTGTATGTAAATAAACTTATAATTTCGCATAACGTCAGCGAACTCTCTTGCAAATATAACAGCAGCAATGATCTCTCAACCCTGCGACTTTCCTCACTCATTCATTCCAACAAACAATAAACATAAATACACTTTGAAATAAACAAAAAACATACATACCCCGTAAAATAACCTTTATATTATGATCTGCTAAACAAAAAAATAAGCATTATTGTGTAAATGTGAATGATTGAAATCAAACCAACAACGAGCATAACACGCACACCTCCTGTCTAGTCTCGCTCAGGGTCCTGTCTTCTCGAGGAGAACGTTTGGTTCGGCATCAAATAGGCAGGTATCACGTTGCCTGAGTATAAAGATTTAAAGCATCACATAATAACGTTTTTGGAACTACTATAAAATATTTTTGTATTTAATAAACAAAACCAGTATGATTTCTATTTGAAATTACTGAATTTACAAAATATGTTTCTCCGCAAATTTACCTCAGGCTTCGAAATAGCCGCAGATGTCATCCGCAGTCGAGGATTTTCAAACACAAATTGAGGATTCCTCTTCCCGCTTTAAATAGAGGGTGCTGTTTCTATAATAGTATTTCAACAAATATTATTATGATTAATATTATCGATAAATGGAGGGTTTTTAGAGGTAAGGAATAACTGACAATTTCATTCAAACATCGCTGCCATCCGGCTATCGATACTGCCCTAGTCCGTGCTGTGGCGGCTTATTTAGGTACCTGACAAAAGTAGTTATAAATATAGACACCGTTTTGTTTATGATCCTATAACACAATCCCCTTTTCAGACACGTATGTTTATCCTTAATGTCCCTTTCAAACTACACAATTTTAAAAGAGGTATCACACAAATCAGAAAAAATATACGATCTTCCGACGTAAGTTTACCGACTCCAAAAACTGTTGGATCGTATTAGGAAGGACTATCCTATAACTAACGAATTGGGCAACACTTGTGTAGCGTGTCCGAACATTTCTGGGTTGTTAAAAGGAACAGTTACGTTCAATTATTTACGTGGGATACCTAACCAATCACGAACAAAACTGTATAAAAATGACCTGCTAATTAGATTACAAAATCATCGTGTGAATAACCAATGACATGTATTACATTATACTTACAGCGTAATGAAAATGTAATAGATGGAAAAATATAAATGGACATTTCGTGCAGATGAAAAGAGAGCATCTTTGACTCGGTAAGATGAGGGGGTCATGTAGATACTCTCCTACTTTTGAAGTTTAGTTAAAAATGTTAATATATCATTACAGATGTTTTGTTTTACATTTAGGCTATATAAGATTTTTTTTAAATCTGTTTTCAGGCGACCCTTTGGGTCCATGGCAGAGCACCACCAGGTAAGATAATTTAAAAATACAGTCCATCGACACATCAGAGTAATATTGTTGACCTAACTGAATGTCTTACAACCTAAGGAATGTCTCATAACGTCACGCTATTCCAGGTCGACGTCCATCGACGTTTTACCTTTAGAATTTTCCAGTATGAAACTGTGCTGTGGAGTTAGGAAGTTGCATTGTGTTAATGGGCAATAACAAAAAATTTCAAATAAAATAGCAGTTCTGTGCTACAATTCTGGGTGGATAATTCAATGCAACTTGAGCAGATATGTCATCGTGTATCTGCATCACATTATGCCTATTAAATCAGCAGCATTTATTGTAAAATAATTCTCAAACAAACAGCAAAAACGTATCGCTAACCAGACCCTGTGGACAAGTCTGAGCCTTTAAAATACAGCATGGTTGCTTTTATGGTGGGATGGTGGGATGGAAAGTTCCATTAAACACTGATTTATGTATTCTGTGCCCAACGTTATTATGATTCCAGGACGTTGTTGCTGTCCCTGTGCCCTCACCTCCAATAGCGCAGCCCTCTCCTGGGACTGGGACAGGAAGAGAGACAACTACCAGTCACCGCCTCACTCCTGATTGCTCATTGGCACCAGTACTAGGCAGACAACATTGCCAGGTTAGAGGAAACTATAAATATAGAAATATAAAGTCATGAGTACACATAGCTGTCCAAGAATGATTCATTTGGGAAAACATTAACAACTT
>JAOYSI010030776.1:2500-10662 GCA_025775065.1 Hiodon alosoides
GCAGACGAAGTGTCCATGTTTTAAAAAACAAAAACAAACTTAGGTTTCTATTTGGATTGACAGATGTAACTTGTGTACCTTGTTCATGTTAGCATCAAGGTAACAAATGTTGACTCGTGTCTCATTCTTTTGTCTCATTCCTCAATCGGTTCTACTCCTGTGACGGTCCCCCCACCCTGCACTCATCCCACCACTGAAGCGTGGCACACACTGTGCTCTTTGTGAACCCCTGGTCTCCGTATCTTTTGTAAGCCTTGTTTTGTGCATGGTAAACTTTATGTTCCCTGTTGCTGTTTTGCTCTCCATTTGGTCACCCGAGCCAACTTGGTCTTCGTTGTATTACTATGGGGGATTCCCAGATTCCCTCTTTATGAAACCACGCTGTCGGGCTCTCCCAGTTGACCCGCAGCTGTTCCTTTTTTATCTGTGGAACGAGCTGGGGGCTTGCATGTGTTCACTTTCGCACAAAACTCAACGTCGTTCTCATGTTCCAATACAGACTTGTTTAATGTGTTCATGATTCGTGTTTTACATTGCCCCAATGTGAGCAGGAGAAGTAGGTGCGTGAGATTGCAGGCAGAGAAACACACTGAACAATCTAATTTATGTGCAATGTCTCCAATGTGGTTTATTGGTGCGAATTTTCATGTGCTTGAGGGTTCACAGCGAAAAGCTGAACTTCACTGCTGTTGTCGGAGTATGCAAACAGAGAATCAAGTCTAAACACAGTCTTCTGGTGATGTTATATGAGTGTAAACGTTCAGCTGGGTAGGGTATCATGCTGCAAAGCCTTTTGGGGGGATTAAAATATAGCCAAATATAATATGTAAGTCAAATACAAAGATGAGAATCCTATATCACAATGTTTGACCGAATCACATCAGCTTATCTATTATTTATCAAAACAAACGTTTTAGAGAAAATGCACAGTTGTCTGTAATTTAAAAAAATGTTTCTCTCAAGCAGTGCTCCTTCTTTTATTCTACAATCTGTTAATCTTTATAGAGAGAGAAACATCCTAAATTATTTAAAATTTGACAGTTGGGCCGGGCTTTTATTACACTGCGTGGTGCAAAGGTTCCTCCACCCAGGAGTCTCCTGAGGTCAGGGGCTTCAGTTGGGGAAGGGCTAAGCTGAGAAGAGTGTTGTTGAATGATAACAGTCTCATGGCCGTATTTCAGTCAGCAACAACATTTTAAAGTTATTTAAATCCTGTCCCCGTCAATCTGTGGTCTTAGAGTTATTTTGTTTTATTTTCCAAAATGTAGTTTCTATTGATGTTACAGTTAACCACAAAGTAATATATTTTCCTGCCCCTGAAAGTGTAAGTCCTACAGAGTTCTGGTTAAGCTTCAGTGCTCTGGGAGCAATATTGGGTAACTTCCCTATTGTTCACCCTTGAAGCAAGGCATTTTTATAGTGGTGCAGTTTTTGCTAGCTTTCCTCAAACTGTAAGTATAAATTTTGGCCAAACAATGGTTATATAAAAATGAATGGGTGTCAATCATGTTAAAGCACCCTGTGGGATTTCTGCATGAGATCTGAAATCTGTAAAGTGTGGAACTGGTCAGTAAAACTAAACACAACATTCTGCAAAAATGGTTATTGGCTCAAGGATTAAGATGTTTGCTTTGTTCAACAAGTCCTCAGAGGTTTGACGTTTACGAAACCCTCTGGTCCTATCATGGGTTCTGTGCATGTGGAAGAGAGGCGACCTTTTTGATTTCTTAAGCAGAGGAATATAGCACAACGACAAAGATGCAGCAGAAACGCTCATTTGGCCTCGCCTACCTCCTTCTGCAGTCCATTTATATCTGTGCCTGCGTTTGTACATAGAGGGGTTAAAGCTTGTATAAGTGCTGGTCTGGTTTGCTTCTGTTTGGGGGGCATGACTCGTCCAGGGTCAAGGTCTTCTAAGTCAGCGGGTGTTGTGGCCAGACACCTGGAGGAAGTGGAGGGAAGAGGAGGTGGAGAAGATTACAGCTGCGGTTGCCATGCGTGTGGACAGGGGAGGGACAGGCGCCTAGGAGAGAGAAAGGAATCGTATTTCAGCCAAAGACTTAGCTGTTTATAATCCGAACCCCTGCGGCCGTCAGACCGCTCCCTCAAAGTCGGTGACTTACGGAGTGAAAGTGGTTGTTGGTCGGAGCACGGTGGAGCGCCCGGTGCAATCTTCTGTCAGATGCCCAACGGAATCCCCGACCCCAGCTTGCCTCCGCTGCCGTGAGGATTTTCTGCCTGGCCTGGCTCCCGGGATACACGTGCTGTAGACGAGGAAGGACAATAACAAGTCGGGCGAATCGCTTTCAAAGCGCTTCCCTGCCTGCTTTCTGATAAATTCAGCCACAGATCAGTCGTTTAAGCTACAGGTGAAGAAGAGAGGCAGGAACAGTGACAGACCGCTCGATGCCTGGCTGCAGCCAGGACATGAAAAGCAGAGATTGGGGTCTTTAATCGAATGCCTGGGAATTGGGGCGGGCCGTCTGAACGATAACCTTTAACCTGTGCTGTATTGAACGGCACATTGGGTGTGAGTAAAGGAAAAGGCGAGCAGCATATCTTCGTGGAGCAGTATTCAGAAATGTTTCCTTCTGCCTAACTAGAAAGAGAGCCCCCCCGAAAGTGTGAAATTACTTGTTAACTTGGAGGAAAACGACGTTAGCAAGTGGAGCGACGGTATACTGGAAAAGAGGAATAGCAGGAGTGGAGCTGCAGCTTGTTATTTTAACACTTTAGCCTGGTCAGTGTCAGTGAACTATCGTGAAAAAACACACTTTTCCAGATGAAGGATAATAAGACTGAAGACAAAAACTCGAAGAAGTGAGGTGAGAACTGGACAGTGGTGTTTTACTAGCGGAGCAGGACAAAACAGCCATCGGGTTAGACTGTGTATTCAGAACTGGGCAGTTGTTGCCCTTGCTTTATACGTGCCTGTCCTGCGCTGAGGGAAGATGAGGAGGAAGAGAAGCTCTGGTTCGTTCCGAGGGGAGAAAGCCGGCTCCGCCCCTCGTACCTCCAGCCGGCTAGGTGCTTCCTCCCAGCCGCGGCAGAATCTTCAGCAGGTCCCCGGCCATGGCTCGTCGGCAACAGGAGATCAAGGCAAAGTTTTGGACTGGGTGTACGCCCCCTTGCACTGCCAAGGTAAGGCATGGTCTATGATTATGTCATTCCTCACATTTTGACCCTTATCTGGAGTTTTGGTTTGGGTACGATGGCCATAGACAGTGCTCTCTGCTGTGTGTGTCAGTGTGTGTGTGTGTGTGTGCGTGTACACGTGACTTTTATACAATTCAAGAGATAAAGACCTTGGAGCTTGACCAAAACCAAATTATACAGTACACCTGGGAGTGGAAGTACACCTTGTAGGTGAGGCCATTTCCAGATGTCAGACTATGGTTTCTAAAAGCTAAGAATTCGGGTGATCTCTGAAGAGGATCTCAGAGTTTCTTCAAATTGCTGCCTGCAATGTAGATCTGCTCACTTCCCGAAGAATTGATTAAGCAAATTAACTGATTAAATTTGGAAGGAAGACCTGATCTGATACAATAATATTAAGGCAATGCAATAATCAAGCAGTAGTTGAAACATCCTTGTCCCCTAGAACATTTCTATGATCGTGTGCATACCAGACCAGACCAGACCACCAGACCAGACAATGTGTACCTCTATGTATACCTCTAAAACTTCAAAGTAAAATCTCAACTCTGGTACCAGAAGGTTGCCTACACTTCTTGCTTAGTGTGTTCTTGCTGCCACCACAGACTGGCTGGACTACATTTAGGCCTGGCAAGCTCATTGTTACAGAACTGATATTCTGTTCTGGTACCTCTACACAGATTTATCATGCACCTTGCTGACCCTGGGTGGTCCAGAAAGCTTTTAGTTTTGAATTTTTTTAGTTTGTGACCTGCCCATGCATCTTTGGTCCAAGGTAGTCCATACAGCGATCATGGAATCATATATAAGTAACGGTAAACTCAATGTGCTCAAATGTGAGATGTTGTCAGACATTGGTGAGGAACCGGTAAACTGAGGACACAGCTGCCAGCCAGTTGGGGGATGTCGGACCTTCCACTTTACAGGAGTTTAGTCCTTCTTTTCCTGCTTTGGCTCCAGCCTGTCGAATCCCACAGTAAACTTGAAAAAATAAAGCATCTTCACATTACTTCTCTCTTCTTTATTTAGTCATTGTTCAGTATGTATTCTCTGTATCCTGTTGTACTCGTGGGTTTCGGAATTGTTATCACCTCTGAAGAAAGAGACTAAATGTTTAACTGCGCAGGAGTGAAATTGCAAGTTTGTTTATATTCTGGTACCTTACAATGTGCTGTACCAGCAGCACAACCCAGCACAGTTAAGACAGGGCTCTCACAAGTAAGTCAAACTCTGCTGCAGTTTAAAACTTGCAATCATATCTGATCTCTGCTCTTCTAAATGCTGCTAGCATTTTTATTGGGTACATTAGGCAAGGTGAAATTTTATACCCATGAAATTTCACATTTGTTATTTATTGACTTTTCTCCAAGATGTACCCCTGAGTAAACGCTAAAAAATTTCACACATAATAGAGAAACACATTTCATTGGCCTTGGTGCCAATAATTTAAAAGGAGTGCCTGCTATATTTCGTAAGATGGAAAGTATTCTCCCCAAAGCGTGTCCGAAAGCATACAAGTGTAGTTTCGTGACACAGAACAACTGCTTAATCCAATCTATCCTGTTTTTAATAGTCTGAATGGCACAGCTGTCTATGTTGCACGATTAATTCGCTTACCGGACACTCGTGACTGTGTATCATTTGGATCACTAAAATGTTCTAGATTGCCACTGATATATGGTTTTCTTTTTCTGCTGGGCATAATGAGATCCTGCGTTGAATATCGAGATGCAACACTAACCGGTCAAAGATCCACTGCCCTACTTTCGGCTCAGCACTTTGGTGAAGGCGGGACACCTCCTGACTTACACCACGTTAATGAAAACCTTGCACTGTTATCAAAGATGCAACTCACCTTGCAATTTTTAGAAACCATTGGGTTGCAAACTCTGGTTTTTAACAGCTGACTAACAGTTGTTGCGGGTTATCTGGCAGCAGAAGGCCACGGATTGGGAATCGGTTTTGGAGTGCTGTGCTGTTTAAACATGGATTAGAATCTGACAAGATTTCTGAGAAAAGCTTTTAAACCCATGCCATTGCTGCCCAATTTGGGCTGAAGGTGCTCGACTATTGACCCTCAATACATTTGTTAAAGCCAGCAATAGCTTCTGCTGTGGGATCCTTAGATGGATTACTTTGAAACCCTAATATGTCTCACACTAAACGTTTTAGCTGTAAAATGGGGTTTTCACACCTATCTGAAGGCAAAATATCTTCCCTTATTTAAATTTTTTTGTGAATATGTTCAGTGAATTTTCCCAGTGCCAAACCAATGGTCTAAGATAGAAAATATGGAGTGGATCATCGCATTGTAGGCCTAGCATGGTACCACCAAATTGGGTCAAACCTTTTCTGCAGTTGAGTAAAATTAAATTAAATTAAATTAAAAAGTTCAAGTAGAAGCACTGCTACTGATTCCCGTTTCACGATAGTATGCTAAACACTGGGCCAATGTATCGTATTCACGTAATTGTTCTGCCTACAGTACGATAAGCTAAACACAATTAGTATCTAGGTCTGGTTTGTTTCCTTTCACACTGGCCTGCAGTCAACTCGAGCGGCTTACGAGCAGTGGGCAATGTAAGTTTGATAGTGATAAATAATGCCACATTGTCTTGTTTATCGACTATGGTTGCTTTCTCCGATAGGTGTCTTGTCCGGAACAAACTCTACGGCTACTATCCAATCAATTAAACATGGAAGTTTTGTTGTTGGAGATTCTGCACTGTCTCCACATGTTTACAGCATGCAAAATGAATATCTTTAGCTAAGTACTGTGAATTACATCTGGGGTTATATGTAAAGAAATTGTGTATATAAGTATATCTCTGTATGTAATATAAATTCATATGGCATAACAAAAATGATCTTTTGAGGCTTTCCCTGTTAAAGTAGACGATGCTTCTTGAAACTGTAAACTCAAATCCCAAATAATCGATGGGTATAAATTGTTACTGGATGGATTCACCTCCCAGAAATGTTCAGGCCATGGTCAAGCGGTGACAGTCCTGCAAAGAACTGAGGGGTGGTGACTGTTAGGATTACAAGCCTTCTATGTTGGGGAAGGATTTTGCGATTTGTTTTTATCATCGCCCATTTGATAGGAGTAACCACCCCCCTCGAATGCCCCCCTTCCCCCAACAAGGCAGGAACTGCTGACGGCCAAGTTCAGAACAATCGCAGACTGGGAAAAGCCACTCAGTGGGGATGGGCGCTCCAGGCTTTGTTTCAGAGCAGCACTGGGGGTTTATTTTTTCGGAGCTGTTCTAACTTTTGGCGTGGCGGTGGGGAAGAGCTGTCAGTGGGAGAAACCGAGGGGATTGGAGAGCAGCGCCCTGCTGCTCGCGTGCTGGTGGGAGCGCGTACGTAAGCGCGTCGGCACACCTCAGGAAGCGGGGAACGGGACGACTTGACAGAACGGGACGACAGACGGGACAGTGTACTCCACCCTTCCCCACGCAGGGACCCCGAGGGGAGTTATGTTCTGTCTGAAAGGTAGGAAGTTGTTGAGGCTCATACAGGTTTGTTAAGGAGCCAGGAGGATGACTTATTGTACAGACAAAGGGAAGAACGTTCAATCAGGATTTTTTTTCAAGGAATTCTTCCCTCTTCTAAAATGTCCTTTGTTTTCCTGCAAAAAGGGGCAGCTGGCTGGAATGAAGAAGAGTGAAGAAAGCTTCCAGATTTGCCAAAGAAGCAAAATGTGTCTTTGTATGAGGTAGCTTGTTTAGCTAAAGTATTCTTGTTGTTTCCAATGTGTTGTGCAGACATGTCAGTAAGGCCATGTTACCTGTTGGCTACTCAATCAAAATTCAGGTTGCATGAATTTATAATAAAAGCCAGCTGTTGTCTTTTGATTCTGTGTGGGAGGATTTGCAAATGAGATAGAAAGATATATACTTGTCGGTGTGCAGGCTCAGTGGTTAGCTTTGGGGTTTGGATCTGGCTCAGAGGACCGTCTGTGTGAGTGTTTGTGCATTTCCCTCGCGTGAGTGAACTGCCGACTCCAACATTGGCCCTGTTTCAGTGTGGCCCTGGAAGCTAGCTGGTACCCCTAACAGTAGACAGTGTAGCACAGACCAGAACATTCTCATTCAGATCAGTAAATTCAGTGTGTGTAGACAGTGTAGCACAGACCAGAACATTCTCATTCAGATCAGTAAATTCAGTGTGTGTAGACAGTGAAGTAAGTGACTGACAAACGAGCACATTATATATACTGCAGCTGCGTTATTTGTGCTGTTCTTTTTTATAGATAATTTTTACCTTAATATCGCTGGAGTGCATTGTTTGTACAACAACACATGTGCCGTGGTCTGCTTGGGAACCTCCAGATGAACTCTGTGGCCCAGACAAATTACACACGAGAAGCGCTTATGGGGGGGCAGCTTCCCGTGTTTTTTGCCAGATATACTTTGTGGATCCGATGGCTCTTAGGAGAAAAATGACAAAAACAATGGGAAGGGCGATAATCTCTCTGTGCGGTTGAAACTGCGCGTAAAGCGCAGATAACCCAGGGATTACGGTTTATGTATCCTCTTCTCGGGAATGCCTGTAAACATGCCCAGCTGCTTAATCTCATCATCTGATTCACATTTAAGTTCGGTGTGACATAATGTTCAAAGCTCTTTGGCATCAACACCGTTCATGTTTGTCAGCTGTGCTGCTGTGAGGGTCAGGAAGAGCAATAAACCGCTGAAACGTTTACAACTACCCCAAATTGGCATTAACCTGTACGAAAAAATATGTTCCTCTCCCTCGGTCTATAGCCTGTCCAGGCACACACTGAAGCATACTTGTGAGTCACTCCTGTCTATAGAGTGGACAGTGTGTTGACAGTAGCAGAGAGCAGTCTGAATGCCTCTGAATGCCTTTGTCAGCATCTGTCCCTGGCTAGCTGTTAGGTTTAATTGTTTTCTTTACCCCTTCAATGTGTGAGACTCAAGCTGCTCAGACGGGGATAGAGTTTTGATCTTACTTGGTTTAGAAAGGAGGAGCAACATGTT
>JAOYSI010030776.1:12283-31120 GCA_025775065.1 Hiodon alosoides
CCCTAAATCGCACTGAGTTTGTGAGCCTGATTCCAGCTCCGAGATGCAGGCTTCCCAGTTTTAAACAATTTTGCACAACATCACCACCCTCAGCACTTTGTGCCCCTTGAATGAAAGTGCGTTCTGGGTTTGTAGGGCTTAGTGAAGAGAGCCCTGTTGGTAATCAGCACAAACTTGTGTGCAGGACGCTGATCCCACATGGTTCTTATCTCTTAGAGTGCCAAATTCTTTTACCCACGTTAACTTGACATTATCTACTTCTGCTTCTTGAGAGTGCACAGCAGCAAAGTCCTAATGAGTTTAATGCAGTCGACCCTCAAAAGGAATGCAAAGTTACAAATTTGAAGCGAAACGTAAAGACATTCAAATTAGAATGACTCTTTTAGGAGGGGCTCCTGTGTGGCTTAGTCTGTGAAGGCCCTCATCTGAGTGCCGACTCTGCCTTATGATTTAGATTAAATGGATCATTCAATTTGTGAAATGGTTGAGCGCCGCTGGGTTTGGGTGGAACCTGAGATGCTCTCAATGCTGTCTGAAGGACGTGCCTGTCCTCTAGTCGGCGCTGAAGCAAAACTCCAGTGCATGTTATTTCAGTTTCACTGTCCACATACGCTTTGACCAAGAACAGTCACTTCAGGGGTACATTGCCTTTTAGATGTGGTAATGCTTGAGTTGTGCGTTTTTTCCCCCCAGATTAAAGCAATGTTCCCTTAGAATGGAGGTTACGGGGACGTGAGTTCACATGTTAGCATTGCTTTGTTATCTCGGAATGCAGCTGGGCCAGGCTTGGATCTGCAAACGTGTAGGCCTTTCCTGTACTTCTATCTGAGATAAAGCCTGTAAGCTTTCACGGAATCTCTGAATGTAATTGTGTCTTATAAGTCAGCGTTGTGTTTTGTTTAAAAAAATATTATATTACATTAAAATTATACCGAGGCACTTAAATCGTAGTGTTACAAATGCGGCATTTTTTGATTCTCAAGGAGTTATATAAGAGTAATAAAGCAAGGGGCAATTTGAAAGGGCTTCACAGTCTTGTTCAAGTGAAGCCTTGAAAGTCTAGGATACTGTACCAACAGCCTGTCTGCTCTGTTTAACTGGTGTCTGTGCAGTGAAACAGCCTGCTGCAAGCTGCTTTTCCGTCAGCTTTCTGATGTGACAACACAGCCCATATATAATCAAACTCGCCGCATTGTGACTGTAAAGTTCCCCAAAAAAAACTTTAGCTCATTTGTTTTTGGCGCTGGAATGCTGCGGGGGAAGGCAGGCTCATTGACACGTATGCGTACAGTGCACAAATACTTGACGGGTTGATATACCAGATATTTTTTTACCATTTGTATTTAATTTTCTCAAATGTCATGATTTCCATCGCATGACCAGTTCAGTTAATGAAGTCCTGTACTGGGTTTGTAATTCATAATTAATGTGTGTTCAATGAAAGTAATAGTAGACAGATCAAAGAAAGTAGAGAGAAAGTAGAGAGTGAACACGTTAATAATTAAGAAGTGAATTTAATAGGTTGATAGTACAGCTCAATAGACAGTTGCCATAGAGGGAGGGTTCTTGTTCAAACAGCTTGATCTGTCTGCATCCAGCTCCTGTGACTACATGGAAATCCTTGCTCAGGCCTTTTCAATCCTTTTTCTCACTGCAAAGAACGCTCCACCCAAATCAATGGGCTCCAAACACATGTTTCACCTGATGAAAAGCGTTCCTCACTTCAAAGCCTCCAGTTTAGGGAATCACTGCATCGTTATGGGGACATGTCATTAGCTCTGCTAATCGGCTGACCATGGGAGACCACGTCTCTCTCCTCAGCACCATCTCTGGACCTCCAGCAGACACTCTTTGTTCTGTGACACTCTGTGCCCACTGTGCTGTTTCTTATCCAGAGCTGATATATTTTTATGAGTTTTCTCAGCAGTGTCGTCTTTAATGAGACCAAAACGAGACGGCGAGTAATTACAAAAACACCATATGAAGACAGTTTGTGTTTATTGAGATTATGGCAAATTTGTGAGTAATATCTGTTGTTAGCCTGCCAGAGCCAGCTAGCTCAATAATGTGATTTGTGGCTGTCAGCCGTGGATATGATGACCTTTGCCACTGGCTTTGAGGACACAGGCAGCCTGCTGCGGCTTTAGGATTTTGGCAGCCGGTGTGGCGTCCCATCCTCTGTCTCTTTATCACACCCTGGCCACTTTGTCTCTTGGTCTCCCCATCCACCTGTCTACCCTGTCGAATCCACTCTCCGCTTTTACTCGGGCAGAGGTGGGAGTATGCTGCGGATCCGAGTTTCTGGGCACCCTCATCCCAGCAGCCAAGCACGTCGTGTCTGTGCGTGGCTCTGGAGCACCAGACAAGCAGAGGTCTCCGTCTGACTTGCTGCAGTAATTGAGTCGTAACGCAGCACGCTCGGGCTGTCATCGCAGTCTGTCACCCAGCAGCTACGGAGGGACTGTTTGCAAATTAGTTGTGCGTTCTCTGATTTGTGTCCCACAGAGCATGGGCTGGTCTCCTGTTGGCAATGCATCTGGGCTCTATTCCCATCCATTGTACTCTGTTCCTGTTTTTAAACATTTTTAAACACTGTGCTGTGGTTTAAAAAATGTGAAGGAGTTCACTGTGCTATAACAAAATCCTCATTGTCGACTTCCAGGGAGGTCAGGGGCAGGCTCTGGCAAGAGCGAAGAAAGCGTGAGCAGCAAGAAGTAAAGTCAAGGTACGACAGCAGTGCAGGGATTTGAACCGGCAACCTTTTGGACATAAGTCTGGTACTTTGACCGGTATCTTTGGATCCGGTGGTCTGCTCTCGTCATGGCGAGGGTGAGAACCAGGAAGAGCAGCTTGCGCGGGGCTCAGCTCAAGCCTGGGGGCAGGATGCTGTGTGGAGCCAGCAGCCAACTGGCATTTCACAAAGATCCTACTCCCACAGCTGCCTGGACGGGCCAGGTAGAGCCCCATCTGCATCGCCTGCCTCCTGTTTGCACTGTGGGGAGAGTCTTCATTGTTTAAGGAGTTTTGTGTTGTCAAGACTAATCTGTATGTAGCCAATGCAGTTTCATGGCTCACGTTCCTTTTAATTGCTCCCACAAAAGATTTAAGTGTAGAGCGTAGCTACCAATGTTTCTGGCTTGTGAGATGCTCACTTCTGCTCAGGTAGGGATGTGATATCCAAGGGGAACCAGGACGGTATCTTTTTAGCTGGAGCTGCTTCTGAACTGTCGTTACAGAGGTGTTTTTGGCTGTAGTGAGCTTTGTTTGTTTCCCATTCGTTGTGTGGAAACTTCTCAGCTCCATTTATTATTCAGGACCGTTTCAGATTCTAGAAGATCTCACTTCTCACTGAGTGGACCTTAGTTTGGAATAAATTAGATTAGTTATTCTTTGATGGTCCACGGAGGAGTGGAGTAGGAATGGCAAGTTAAGGAAGGCTTTTGGCCCCAAGTATTTTTGGCCACTCCAGAGATGGTGAGCAGTACTGAGTGATATCTTTTCCTCCGGGCTTCTCTTTAATGGCCTTGCTGACAGGCCGGCTGCCTCTTCTGAAGCCCTTAGAAGCAGACAGAGGGTGTGTGTCGGAGGTCACTCTGAACACGATCGCTGGCATGAAAAGTGAAGTTGTTGTCTGGGCCCTATAGGTGAAATCGCTGCCTCTATGTTTTCTCTTGTTATTACTTCCAACGGCGTGATTTCACAGAGTCTGTGACTCTAGGGCACAGGTTCTGTATTTTTTTTTAAACGACAAAGATATTACCTTTAGTAGGCTTGCTTGCAAGTTGAAACTAATTTGCATTGATTTTTAAACACTACTAGTTTTCAGCCCATTGCATTATCAGTTTTAAGATAAGAAAGTGCATCTTTGATTAATTATTCAGTCTGGTTGGCTCTGTTCCCTAGGCACAGCAATGCAGGTCAGATTTATGTAAACCCTACATATTCTCCTCTTAGTGTCCTCTTTGTTGCTCATTGTTATCTCAATGATATATTTTCCTATTAATTTCCGGAAAACTTTTCATTGTATCGATCTACCATGTTTTCGTTACGCAACAGGGTTTTTGACCTCTCCGTTTTATCCACTGTAAAATGTTTACTGCTCACAAAGCTGAAAATGTTAACTTATATGAAAGGAAGAAATATGTATGGCATTCAGGCTAAAGGGAGAAATTGCAGATCGTCAGATGTAATGAGACAGGGGCTCAGATGAGAATGGTAGCATCGAGAGGGGTGTTTTAAGGACATTGTTGTGAGTTGGCTTTCTTTCAGGCACACACCCTTCGCGTGTTTGGTTTTCTTTAGACTAAAGAAAAGTAAGCAGGGCGGGGTGTAAGACTTCATTTTTTTTCTCGAGTGAGCAGAACTAATAAACCTCACAACTGGCCGTTGGCAGAAATGGGGTTCCAGCGCTGTGACGTCTCACCCTCCCTCTCTGTCTCCCTCATTCTTCCCTCTGGCCACAGTGCGAGTCTAGGCCTGGGTCTTTCCTGCTGTCCTTAGAACGAGACTGGGTTCAGTTCAAGCCCTCTGAGGACATCGTATCCAAATCCCATCTACGACGAGAAGTTCTTATCACCTACCGGTTGGTTTGGCGGCTGTCTGCTTCAGTCCTGACATGTCAATATTTGCAGTTCCTCTGTTTTTTTCTCTTTTCTCCATACCCTCAGCTCGTTAAGACCGTTACATTTTCTGTGCATTGCAGAAGTCCTCTTACCAATCTCTTTTTTCCCCCCGGTTTTCATTGGACAAACAGGTGGATGGGAGGAGGCACAAATGTGATTCAGAGGGATATGAAATGCAGATGTTCTTTATAATAATATTATTGATAAGATCTGTGGAGGAACTGTGCTGGGGTTACTCTTTCATGTCACGCATATTCTCGTCATTGTATTAAGTGCATGCCCTTTGTGTTTCCAATTAGTGTCATTTGCAAATAACTGCATCAAACAATTGTGAAACTAATAATTTGAACAACATTTAGTTCCATTCTTACCATAGTATTGTTTCCGTTTATGATTGGCCCTGTTTTACTTAGATACTGCCACAAGGTGGCGCCATTTTTACTAAGGACATTAAAAAGTGAAAAAGATCTGCTTTTAATTTTTCTAACTTCTTTTTCAATCGGAGTACAAATCTTGTCAGGAAACCTAGCAATCCAGTTGAAACTAGTTGAAAGGCCTATGTGTGATCCTTGTAATAACATATTATTTAATTAAGTTAATTATGTGGCCCGGAATTCTCGCAGACTCCTTATCATTTTGCGTTACCACAAAGATGAAATAACATACTGACTGAAATCATATAGCCTCTCATATAACATTACGAAGCATTTATGTTGCATTTCTCACTTAAATGGTACTAATCACATTGCAATAGATTTGCTGTCATAACTATATATCTATTACAACCTGCTCTATTGGATTACATTTTATTTTCAATCATCATTTTCTTTAGTAATGTATCATTAGTATGGACTACAATGACAGATGTAAAAATATTTCAAATAGATGTAACTGGTCATTGAGCAGTATAAAATGTAATGTTTAATGTACGACATAAACAGGACTGGCAGAAGCACCTATAATTCACTTAAGGCTTAAAGCACCCTACTATCCAAATATAACCACACCAATGTGTGCAACTCTGACAGACACCTAGCTATCTTATTGGCTGTCCCTTACAAACAGTGTTGACGCTTGAATGGTCCCTTTCTAGCCAATGAGCAATGTGCAAATGTTTTCAGCCACCTCTCAATTGAGGCTGAATTTTTGTCAATCTGAAGGGGTGCCCTGACAGCCAGGAGTGTATTTAATGACCAAATGTGGGTCAGCACGTGAAGGAGGCATGGCAGATGTTGTGAGATGTCTCCCTTCACAACATTTACTTATGCGGTACCACTCCAACTACAATTACTGTCACAGTCAGAAAGAGGTTTCGGCCAAAATTCAATAATAGAAGGGAGGTAGCCATGCTGCTTTAATTAGAACAAAGTGTGTCATTATGGCTTTGGCCCCAGGCCTGCTAGATCCTGATCCTGGCTAATGGCTACCAAGCTGACAAAAATGGGGCAATAGGGTGTCCATTCTCAGTCACAGTGATAGCAAGGCATCTGGATTCCAGACCTTCCGTCAAAAGAACAAATTGGAAATGTCCGTCACCTGATAGACTGCTCTGACTGACTGAACATTTTTGACATTTTTTCAGTATCTTCACGCTGGGTTTGAGCAGTCCTTCATAGCTGCGCAGCCATCCCCAACACTCTTGACCCTGCTTCTCATCAACATCAGCTGAGCCTCGTTATGGCAGGCATAATGTTGTCTGAGTTATGGGGTGCGGCGTGGTTTGTGTGTGTTTCTGGCTGGCACTGTCTTCTTACAGCTCCCTGCTCTGTTCAGTTCCTTTGTCATTAGAAACTGCGGCCAAGTCTTACAGTGGTGTGATAAATAAGTGCATAAGCAGTCTGACATATTGCTCTATGAAATAGCTAGAGCATGAGATATCCTCTCTTTTGCATGGCTTAGAATGTAAAAAAAATTAATCGTGGTCTTATTAGCTTTGCTTGGATTTATTGTTGTTCACCTGCTTGTATTCACTTATTTTAATTTTTCTACACTGGGGTACTAAGTCTCTGTGGGTTTGTTACATACGTGTCGATGTGTGTGTGCTACGTGGGCACTTTTGGGTTACGCTTCATTGGCCAACGCCAGAGGTGGGGCTGCAGCTGTCTGCAGTGCTAGAGGTAAAGTTGACCTTCTGACAGCAGTGTTTCAGTGGAGCAGAGGACTTGGAAAGCCTGGCCTTGTTCTGTCATCCTTTTTCTTCCGCCTTTGTTTAAATGTTAGAACTCTGAGACCCCTGCACATGTTGTTACAGCGTTGTATGACCGTGTGTACTAAATGCTAGTATGCTACCGATGTTGCCCTATGCTGCCGTTCGTTCGTTACTTAGTGTTCCGCCACATCTATTAATATCTCATACCTATGTGCTAAAATACTCTTTAGGATATACTGACTTATATTCCAGAATATAATACATCTTAATAAATAATTTAGTAATGCTGGGTAAAAAGAGTCCAAGACAAAAAAAAGCGTAAACATTAGCCACGCCTTAATGTGGTCTTTCAGTGATGGTGGGCTTTCTCAACCTTAGCTGTAAATTTACAGACACAGTTTTATAAGATATGGGCAGACCTCCTTGGGGTTAGGACAGTCTTACTCTTCAATTAATATAAAGTTTGGGGGATGTGGGTCAGTGTGGTGCTATATCTGGACATTCCAGTGAACTGGCTGCACTGACCAATGGCTAATGCACGGTAATGATATTTTTCAACCATTGTATTTGAATCTTTATCTGTAACTCCGTACATATTAAGTTGAGGTGAAGGAAACAACAGTTTTGCTCAGATCGCATCCTAACATTAGAAGGCCCCAGCTTCACTACAACTGAAAGTGCCTTTTATTTTGGAACCCCATCCGGAGGAGCCAAGTAAGACCAATCATTGGCGATGAATTTCTCTACAAATCTGGTGAGGGAATCGCATATTGAAGTGAACCACGGTGGAGCTTTGACAAGGTCAAGCAGGCAAAAACGGCGGGCCTTCATTAGAGTTTAGAGGCAGCGTGGTTCAGCCTGCCTGTGATTTATGATGTGGGTAAAGAATTGCTCCGTTGTGAAAAGGGTTGGTTAATCTCCTCAGATAAAAGAAGTCTGAACTTATGGGCTCGATCCTTTTATGAACTGCATCCCCTTTTCTGGAGGGAACAGGGTGCCTCAGATTTGTACTCCCGGACTGCCTGGGAATACCAGGTCATGGCACCCACGTTAGTACCTCCTCAAGCACTCATCCAAGGGTTGTCTGTGTCCTCAGACTGATGATCACTCTGAGTTTGTATTGACTAATGTGAACTCTGAGCTATGAGGTTGCAGATATTTCCTCGCTGTGTGCCTTTTTTAAATGTCTATGCCATGTATCTCACTCAAAAGCTGTGATGAAGTGTAAAGATTTAACTTTAGGTACAATTACGTCGAACACACGCACGCACGCACCCACCAAATCCTTCATTATTCATCCTTCATATTTCACAGGTCATTTAATTGATTAAATTGATTGAAGTCCTTTTTTTTCTGGAAACTATTAAATGCTGTATAATTTTTCTATGTATAGATTTAAATAGCACACACAGCAACAGAAAAAACTTTAATTCGTTGTGCCTGTACTATCTGGCGTGAATGTGAAAACTACCATAGGATATATGCATGTCATCGTGACACTTTACATCCGGGTTTGTGGTTTGTTTTTATGTCACAAATGGTTGTTGACTTACTAGCTACTAGTTGGGTTTTGTAAGGTCCTGTAAGTCCAACGTGTTGAAAATACATGGCCTTACTTACCCTGTCTGTGCTGACTGGGCCGGTGATGCCCGTTTGATATTAACTTGAAAAAAACAGAATGAATGTGCTTCGGATGCATTAACCGAAAGTCAAACAGCGGAGGAGATTGGTTTCGCCGTCGTCCTATGTTCAATCTCTTTGTGGGAAGCTCATCTTCTCCAAACTTATTAAAATGGTCAGTGTGATTACCTGGGATTTTTTTTAGCCCTCCTCATTTTTCCCTGTTGTCTGAAGCGATGTGGGACAGTACCCTTTGATACTGGTGGCTTTGTGAGCGGGGCTTTGTACTGGTGGTGCTGGAATCAGCTGACGGCACCAGCTGGCTCCTGTTTCTCGCTCAGCAACGTTCAATAGGCTTAAAGAAAAAAAACAACGGTTGCTCCTTCCTGCCTTTAAAAAGTTAAAAAGTTTTAAAAGTTTACTTTTGACCTTTTTTCAATTAAAAAGCTGTTAAAACCACTAATGAAATTCCAAGTAGTCAAATAATTTCACGTTTGAAAAAAATATTTGATAGAAACTAACTGATAATTTTCCCTTAAAATGTTTTCAGGCTGTGACTGACTTCACAAAAAAAAAAAAAAAACTTGCGTGGATAAGAGGGTTTATCCCCTCACCAGAAGGTAGTAATTAGCTGTTTTATGTCCTTGTTTGCCCTTGCTCTAAATGATTTCCCCCCCAGAGAATCAGAGCTATTATAACTTTCTGGCCTCATGACTTAGATTTGTGGGCAACGCCCACCCGTTCTTTGTGCAGTCGATCATGTTGTTGGCTTTATAAAATGCGATTCCTCACGATGCTCCTGTCAGATTTGTCTGAAGGCAGATGTAGCCTTGCTCTCCTTTTTAAAATAAGGGCAGCTGACATTCCATAGACAAAATACCATTTGTGTGATAAGGCACACAAGTGTCTAGCAGGTCATTTCAGTAGTATACTGCCGCCAGGAGCTGTATTTCCTTAAACCAGCCCTTCAATAAACAAAATAATGTAGCATTTTGGCATTACTGAGCTGTCTCCTTATGCTGTATTGCTAAGAAAGGCTTAAGAATTATAAAATGACCTTGATGCTCATCAAAGCCTAGTTGAACAGGTTGGAACCTTGCCAGAGAAGGGATTTCTTATCGCAGCCTCTGTGTGTTCCATCTGTGCCCCTTCTCGGGTTCGAGTTTGGCACAATTGTTTATATATTGTTTTTGATTTTCTCTAGTTTGTGAAGTTTGGCTGCAGTTTTATGTGATAGCATGCGAATGAGCTAATAATTGATTTGGAAGTAAAGAAGGAGAAGGCTGAAAAGTTGTACACAATTGTACATACATTGTATGTGTGTAATATTTGGCCTCATTTACCCAGAATGCTATATTCTTAATATATTCCCAGTATTCCCATTACCTAGGATTTTATGAATGTTAATCAAGGCTTCATGTGGTTTTCAACCTAGGATTTTATGAATGTTAATCAAGGCTTCTTGTGGTCGTCTTTACGCCTCCCTTCCAAAAGCCTTCTTTTAATAGCCGAAAGATGTTTTCAAACTGTTATATTTAATGATAATATGATATAATTATATTATTTTTGACTGTTGCAATTTGCACTTTCATATTGCAACAGAATCAGTAAGCGTGAAGCACGGCGCTCAGAGTCACGATTCTGACTTGAAACACGAGTGTGTATTTGACGGGGCCAGCTTTGTCGGCAAACACACATCTCTGCGGAGCTGCAAACTACAGTGAAGGGCGGAGATGAATGAGGCCTGGGGGTGGGCTGCTTTCTGATCTCTCCCAAACTCAGAAATTCAATAATTAAAATCCTGTTGGAAGCTCCCTGCCATCACCTTCAAATGAGAAGAGCATTGCAGGGAAGAAAGGGGGGAAAGGGGAGGGAGGGAGGGGGGATCAGATCAGCGGCGGCGGAGGTGTGTGTGTGTGTGTGGGGGGTTGTTCCATTGAAAACAGACGGTGGGCAGTTTTGTAGGCAATCTGTGAGCAGCTGATGCTGCTTCAGCAAGCTCTCTCTCTCACTTTGCAGCCAGCGGAAGAAAACCTCACATAGGGAGATTGCACAAACTCAGGAGCATCCCGGTATGGTCCCAGCGCGTGTTGATTAGGAAAGAAGTGGCCGCGAGTGGGAACTCCATGGTAACGGTGCAGGGGGGTGGGGGGTTGGT
Source organism: Hiodon alosoides (assembly GCA_025775065.1). Lineage (NCBI taxonomy): Eukaryota > Metazoa > Chordata > Actinopteri > Hiodontiformes > Hiodontidae > Hiodon > Hiodon alosoides. Next base: position 22,833 of record JAOYSI010030776.1, read on the forward strand.
CCTGAGCTGCGACTGTGGAGCCTCGGGGGGGGGGTTGGTGGAAGTGTTGGGAAAGAAGGCGTGGGTACCGTTGCCAGGAGGTTGGGAACTGAACTCGCGCGGCTGATTGTGAAGCCGATCGCCCAGCACTTCAGACCGAATCTGTCAGGGCAGCTCCGCTCTCTCTCTCTCTCTCTCTCTCTCTCTCTCTCTCTCTCTCCGTCCTACGGGCATTTTAACGGAGGCTCCACAGGACGAGCTCGGCTCTGCGTCTCTCCCGGGGACTCGCCCTCGCCAGCCCGGGACAATGGTCTTCATCGCTACCACACTCAAATCTGTCATTAAGTACTTCAAGAGGAAGGGTAAGCTTTCATCAGCTTCCATTTGGCAACGTTGTTACTCAAGGTCACGTGGGCACAGTTTTGTCAGGCACTGAGATCAGCGTTGATTTTAATGATCTTGGCTGCGGACATCTTTTTGTGGACTCGTCTATGATATTTGATGCAGCCCCTGCTTGTGAATACGAGGCTAAGTGTGTCAGTCACCTCCATCTGGTGACCTTGCCTTTAACGTGTCACAACTTTCTAGCCCTCCCGCGCTGTTCGGTGAAATGGGGTTAAGAAGACCGATAATCGTAGGATTGTGTGTGGAGATTTGTTGGACTTGAAATCAATTAAAATCCCAGGTTTTCTGTACTACATTTGAGCATGAGTATGACCATGGCGCATGGTAAATAGCCACCTGTTTAAACAGGTTAAATATAACAATTATTTGTGGATAAGAATCTGCTACACAGTTAAATCATGTTTAAATCCTTGAACTTGTTTTCTGTGTTGTGTTATGATTAACTTTTTATAATTAAAATATGGAATATTATATATATAATAATAATTATTATTATTATTATTTATTATTATGATATGCTATCTTTGTGGTACCAAACATAAATCTTTACATAGTTCTCTACTCTTGAAAACTGTTTTTGTTTAAAGAGGGATATTAAAACTTTTTAGATATAAAAAAGCACCAAAAAAAAAAATAGCCAGATTGTACTAGAATTCTGGGTGGGAATGGGATCTGTTAAATACTAAGTATCTTTTGGGAGGCAAGGTGATTCTGATAGCAGTATGTCTGCCTATTAAATGAGCAATCAAGATATGCCTCTATGATTATTGCCATGTGATGGGTTTCCCGTTTTTAATGTGGTCTTGATATGAACGCTCCGTTTTTTTTTTGTTTTTTTTCGGTTTCCTGCAGTAAGAACATTGCCGGGGTGATCGAGCTCAAGTGCTGAGCTTTCCTAAACTACCTGGCGTTTACTGCTGAAGCAGTGCTTTTGTTCCCCGCCAAATCTGTTCCATGTGCTCACCTTGGACGTGGCTGATGCCAGATGTCAAACACGACCACTGTGGAGGCTAGTCTCTCTCATGTGCTGGCACGGAGGGTTGGGGGCTGCAGGACCCCCCTGCATTTTTTAAAGCAAATCAACGTAGAGAGTGGAGAACAAGGGCATATTGTCTCACATTTTGTTGTCCATTACTGTGTATCTATAACTGAAGGCAGGATCTGTAATTTCAACAATGGAATTGCATCGGAATAAGCAATAAACACAGTAATAAACAACAAACAAACAGTGAACAGGAAAGCTTGAATTATTGGTAGTAAAACAGCAGGTCTAGAGTGTCACAGGAGAACTTGGTCTTGGATTTATTACTTTGGATACTTTTTGGGGCATTTAGTTGTTCTTTGTTACCTGGACATTTAGACTATGTGGGTAACAGGACAGCTAAACATAAACACGTTTCCATTAATCTTATTATAAGTCACAAATGATAAAAAGCAGGTAGCAAAAGTTTGCACAGTGAAACACATTCAAAAATGACTTCAGTTTTGCTTGGATGTGTTTGTTGGGCTAGTTTTCAGCCTTTCAGCTGGTTTCAGTTGACCTCCTCCTCAGTGTTCCAAATCGCGGCAACTCTCTGTTTACGGGAGAGTGGACTGACCTATGCCTGCCTCCAAACAGCTGTCTCCAGCCTGGACGAGGAGAGCAAATGGACAGTGCGCTACACTGCCCCCTGGTGCCAGCAAGAAAACCTCTTCTTGTCAGGAAGTCGGGCCACTTGCGTGGATGACCTGCACTGCCAGGCCAAGATCAACCTCAAGACTGTGCTCAGAGGTGAGTGGCTGGAGGGTCAGTGAAAAATTAGTGTGTGAGATTTGGACTGAAGCTTTCTATGGATATGTTCAACACTTCGGTCTATGTGAGAAGATGGTCATCTTCTCCATGTGGAGTGTCTGTGCGGTCCAGAAAAAGTGTGGAGATAATATGGTCTGAATTGCTTAATTTAAATTCTTGAATATCTTTATTTTCTGACTATAACGAGTCTGATTATCAGTAAATATAAGATGTATTGATATTCTAGTTAAAGTTTTAAAAATTTATCTGGCTAGTTTAATAAATCTTTAGAAAAATATTGCATTATTTTAGTTGCATAGAGCTACTTAGCTCAAATGTTTACTGTATTATGCAGCAGTGTATTAACTGAAGCAATTATGGGAGAGAATTTTTCTACAGGGTGAAACAGTGCTGACCCTTGTCAGCTTACTGGCAACATGCCCAACACCTTTAACACTGCACCGTCTGCTGCCCCAAATTATAATTCACAGCAAGAAAGCAAAAACAGTATCTCCTGTTTCTAAACATATGACCGTGCACCTGCATTTTAGTGTCTGTGCCAACGCCGTTAACTTATTTCCTCAAGGTCTCTTCCCTCTTCCTTTTCTAGGCCATTATAAAGGATTGTTTAACAGGTGCCAGAAATAAGCCCCAGGCACCCCAGAAATTTCCCAGGTGAACCAGCTGAGTGGCGCACTCAAAAAATTGGCTGGAGTCTTCTTCTCAAAGGCCTGGCACTTTGAGCGGTCATGGGAAAATATAGAGGATTAAACCATGGGGAGATCTTATCAGCAAACCGACTTCCCTTTGTGTGAAAGAGGGGGAAGGGGGAGGGATTTCTAATCTGATACTTTAATAGAATGAGGTCACCTTTCCGCAAGAGGCCCGACGTGTCCTCTTCTCCGTTCCTCTGCCCTTGATGAGCCGTCACCCTTTTGCCCTGCTCTTGTCTGTGTAGATGTCTTTTCGGTGGGTTGACGCCTGTTTTGGTCTCACGCTTGAATATTCATGGTGCCCATATTTAGCAGGTGTTTGCATGCGGGAACATTATGTCCCCAGCTGTCATGTGGTAACTGATAGATCCTCCCAGCAGGTATCCGCTCACAGGTGCCGTTTTCCACTCCCGTTCCCTGGTCTCAGGCGGTTCCAGTGTCAGCTGGGTGGAAAGTTTTTCTCGGTTTCCCAATCAACCCAGCATCCTCAGGGCCTCACCACTGTCCATAGACTGCATTGTATTTTGTATTGAAATTTAACTTTTAAGATGTTAATGAAATGTCCTTGATGAATCCCATAACCGTACCTCACTAAACACCTCCGGTTTTCTGTTAACACATGAACTCCATATGTCTTCAAGTTTTAATTATTAATTTCCGTATTTGTCTGCAAAGCATGCCAGAGTTTATTTTTTCCTCTATGTAGTACTTGGTTCTTGATCAGCATGAAAGTTGTAACAGTCTTTTGTTCTCGTTTCATCGCAGCAAATATGAAAGATAAAAACAGCCAGTGGCTGCCAGGAGAGACAGGATTTTACATTTTTAACGAGCCTACCAAACACATTAACTTTGGTGTGTGTGCATTAGCAAGCGAAATTGAAATCATGTAACCACTTAGCCCCATAGAGTGGGTGCCAGGCAGTGGGAAAGGATGAAGCAAAACTCCCTTTGCAGTCAGTTTATGAAGGCATGGACATGTTTACAGGGACTAGGGCCTGTTAATACAATGCTCCAGCATAGCCCTGGATGGACTTGTTTCATTATGGTTTTTAATGGTCCCTAAAACAATTGTAGCTGTGGACTGTAGTTTCTATATTTTTCAGATGATCTCTAAAACTTTCCTTTGCAAATCATTGCTAGAAGTGTAGTAACCCGCTTACCACAGGTAATAAAAGACATATAGATTTCACTGTAATTGTGAAGACAGCTGTCAATTTGTTTTCTATGATCCATAGCATCGGTGTGGGTGTATTAACATGACATTGAAAGATCAATGTGTCAAATCAATAATTTACTATGTGGGACACAGTGGGGGCATAGTGTGTACCCTGCAGGGTAGTAGGGGCCAGATCCTGTTTTAATATGCCCCTTGCTGTAGTGAATGGGTTGGGGGTTGGGGCTCGTGTGATACTTCAATGTCATTGCTAATGTCAAATTAGAAAACAGCAGGAAGTGTTGTGGGAATACAATCAATCAGCTGAATTTATGTCATGTGAAAGGTCACCCAGAGTCTAACTTTGGACAGAGAGAAGTTCTTTATAACGGAGATATTTTACGCTAAAAGTACGATAAAAGAATGGTAAATAATGTATTTTTGTGTTGGATTTCCCCGTTGAACCACCGAAGTGACATTGAATCTAACCAGTTAGCTAGGAACCTCAACAGGAGGATTAACTCTGTAAAACAAGCAATATTAAAATTTGGTACATTCTGTTATTGTTGGACCTGGCACTCAGCGGTGCACTTTTCTCCATCGCATCATGGAGAAATCCATTGCGAATTCTGGGAAGAGATGCGGAGAATATAGGCCACGCTGCCCTCGTTTTCATTCTCACCGACACTGTAAATACCACTGCTGGTGCACTTTACTGACTGCTTGCCGGCAGCTATATTTGTGCTAGCGCCATGTTTCTGGAGCGGGATCCGTAATGAAGAAATATGCTGCATGCTGCGATAAATGTTTTCAGGCCAGCGAAAGTGTGGACCGCACCGCGGACCTCTTTCGTTCGCCACGTTTGATTAATGGCTCTCTCCATCGTGAGAACAGTGATGAAGTGCGTGAGCCTTCTGACCGCGCTTCAGGGCGGACTCCTTTCCTTTTAGCCCCGCTAACGCCCTGCATCCATTTGTGCTGCGCCGCCGCAGTAGTCTGTTCTACAAATGAGCCTAATCCCCCTCTTTATAAATAGCTACAATAAAAATAAATAAAGAAAAGGCAGGTGCTTACAAGTCCTGGATCGCAGAAGGTACCTAGAGCCGCCACATGTTCCTTAGCTAGCCTCGTCCGCTAATTCATCTTACATTTCAGTAGCTGCGGCGCAGCACGACTGCGTCAAGTGCGAGGTTTAATTTTGCAGAGTTTTCAGGCCTTGTACAGCTTAGAGCCTCACACGCCATCTGTATGCGGTGGTGTGGAACAGCGTGGTAATGACCTCCCACGTGGTGCGTCTAATGGAAGAAGAAGAAAAAGCCACATTCTAATTAAGGGAGGTTGTCAACGGGGGAGGGGGGGAGTATAATGAATTGATCTGTCTGTTCCTGCTGCTGAGGCAGGGCTGGCAACCTCCCCAGCAAACTGTCCATTCATTATCTCCTGGCCCAGGCTGACACATTAAGGTTAACTCTCAGACTTCAGGAGCTCTCACTGGTATACTGCGTAGACGGACTGTCTCGCAGCACGTTTGGCTGTTTCCTCCAGGGAAACATGCTTTAATCATGTGACAGGGAAATGACAGGTTTTACGTACCTGCGTCACATGATGGCACTGCCCGATGACATCAGCTGAAAGCATGGGGCTTCGGGTCTGTCTAAGCGAAGGCTCACTTACCAAAGTGGATTTTTTTGCTCTTTCTCCTCTTCATTGGACGTGATCTGCGAAATTCTTGGGGAACTAAACTCTCCTCTCTCTTGCGTATATTATTATATTATAGCGGTTTTTAAAATCTTTGAATTTTCTTCACTCTGTCTGATCAGTTTTTACTAATTATTTCACTGATCTATATTGAAAATTGTTCTTTTAAGACCGGGAAGTACCAAAATCTAAGTGTGTCAACGTGTTTGACTGCATTGTCCGATAACATGCTGGAAAGATCAGGTCGTCTTTGGGAAGACTGTCTGCCAAATATGCCCTCTGCATGGTTTGGCCATCTCAACAAGGCACTCCAGTGGTGCATTTCACTGTGCAGAGACAATCTGGAAGGGATAAGCAGTGACTTGCACTCCCTACCTAAGACTGATTTTACACCAGGGTGACATTGTGGCATTTTGCAATGTGGTTTAAATTCATTTGTAGTAATGGTTGTGAAATTTTGCTTAGAGGTTTTGCGTTTTAGTTCCCAAGTGGGATATCTTGAAATGCCCTGGTTTGAATTGCCTCAAGAAAAACACTCTCCACGGGTCAGTTAGAGACAAGCTTCCTGAAAGTTCTTAACGTTTATTAAAACATTTTTAAAAAGCAGTATGTGCATTACTATGACTCCAATAAGTCATCTAATGCAAAGCACCTGGGCTTTTTCAAAAGGGGCCGCTAACCCATACCTGCCATGCCTCTCGTGTCTCTCAGAATGTGACAAGCTGAGGAAGGATGGGATCTGTGGCTCCCAGTATTACTCCCAAGGGCCCACCTTCTCAGCCTCTAACCTGTCCGACATTGGCCTTCTCGACCATGAAGACGCTGACAAGAAGGTACGCTGCTCTCCCCTCAGTCACCCACCGCCAGCTCGTACTATGGTAATGTAAATTACTTATTCTGTAACCTATACAGAATAAGTCAATGGATCAAGCTTGTTGCTGATCAACTGAACACCAAAGAGGCTTATTTGATTAGAATAAAGAATTTCTTATTAAGATTTAAGCATCATGTGAGTTCAAAGGGATTCATCTGACTTAAATTCCGATTAAATATTTCACAGAAGAGTATTTTGAGATAATTTTAGGGTTAAAAAAACAATGATCAATATATAATTGATCAATAATAACATTATATTAACCTAGTTTTGAGTTATTGGCTTTACCTACATTTAATGCATTTCAAGAAAGCTCTGGAAATTTCTACCTAACCTTTGTCCTGTATGTATGTACTACTTGTTGTTGCGTGAATTATTTATTGATTTGTTTTTGTGTAATTCTGGTAATTTACTGCTGTCACAATTTCCCCATGGGGGATAAATAAACCTACCTACCTAGAGTGCTGTTGCATGTAATACAGTACTCTCTCACTGGTGTCATGTTTTAGTTTAAAATGGTCATAAGGCTAATAAAAATTTGTTCAGATACATACAGATTGTGTGATTATTTGAATATGAGTGTCATGAAAACGATACTACTTTAACAAAAAAATACCGACTGCATTAGACTGCCATCTTGCGGTGAAGAATAGAAGTCCCTCATGATATGTCTTGTCTGTGGACCAACAAACCAGACCTCTTCACAAGATCTCTTGAAAGAGAGACATAGCGGTAGCTTTTTTCAGTGCCTCGTCCTGGCATAAATACACTGGTTTTATGTATCAGCCCAGGGAAGTATATGGTTTGAAATGTACTAATATGTTTAATACTAGAGGGAAATCCATTTATTCTGCTGCGAATTGGTGCCCAATACAGAATTAGGATACATACGACGAATGCTTTCAAACCCTTCGTAGTACATTCTTAAAAGACAATCATAATACTTTAGGTATAAAAATGACAAGGAAACCCATTTAAACCCATTTTCACGGCTGCTGCATACAATCCCTTTAGGCATCGCACCAATGGCTGCTGATAAAACTCACTATCAGCCAAATCACAAGTCATTCTATCATTCGGTAAAGATTATTTTTAAACAATGGCAGATTTTCACACAAAGGTTAAGGTGTATTATTCAATGCCTAAGTGTTTTTGTATCTGTCCCAGCTGGGGGGTTACATAATTTAGGGGAATACTTCTTGGTTGAGCGTCAAATATGGTTAAGCGACATTCATCCCCTGTCTCTGTCTGCTATCCCTAGTCAACCATGTCAGCCACGGAAGAGGAAAGGCTAGTGTACTCAGTGAGGCCCCGGGTGCCCCTGCTGGGAGAAAGCTGCGACCGCACACAGACCAACCGGGGCAAGAACCTCCCGCTGCCTACCCCCGAGGAGAAGATGCGTCTACAAGCTCAGTCCGTGCTCACTGACATCATCCCCATCAATGTCACCGGTAGGTCAAACCTGCGCCACGTTGGATGCTTGCCGCTGCTCCTCCCATGCTAACCTAAAAAAAAAAAGTCGTGTGACATGCGTGAAGTATTCAGCGGGTGAAATAAGTATTGAACACGTCACCATTTTTCTCAGTAAATATATTTCAAAAGGTGCTATTGACATGAAATTTCACCAGATGTTGGTAACAACCCAAGTAATCCATACATACAAAGAAACCAAAACAAATGAGCTCAGCAAATTAA
>JAOYSI010030787.1:0-31118 GCA_025775065.1 Hiodon alosoides
ACCGTGGGCTTGTTTATCTGTGCGTGTGGGGACCCTCTGTGTATTCATGTGTGTTAGTCAGTTCTTTCCGCTGCCAGTTCCGTCTTTGTCAAGACGGTCGTAAACGCATGCGTGAAGTAAAGATCACGTTTTCTTGTTATAGCGGTGTCTGAGTCTATGCTTGAACCCAACAGAGTAGTAGCACTCCGACAAAACGCTACAATATTGTTCTTCTGCTGCATATGCGAAAGCGATTATTTCATGTGTATTCGACAGATTTTAAATTTATTAATTTTTACAAAAGATGTTTCCGCCCGGTTTCGAACCGAGGACCTTTCGCGTGTTAGGCGAACGTGATAACCACTACACTACGGAAACTCCCATGAGTACAGTGGACATGAAATGGAATTTAGATTAATTTTTGCATTATTTATTTAAGTTTGATGGGACATTAGTAGTAACTTCCATTTAAAAGTGAAGACCAGTTTACCTCACTCACACCAGCACTGTTTAAAAGTTAAAGACAAACACACATTTCATACTTTTGAAAGTAAATACTTTTATTGTTCCATTACAGACCTCAACTTGGATCCAGAACAACACAATAACTGCATAATTATTGTAATAAAAATGCATTTACATGACATCCTACGATATTTTTTGCTAATTCACTGTAAATATATAGATTTCTAATATTAGTATAAATATTAACACATACATTTCTACACGGATCATTATAGAAAGCGTTTCAAACTCTGTAACAAGTCTCTTGAATTAACTTATTACATGCCACAATGCAGTAGTTAATCATTCCTGTTTTTTTTCCCATTAATATTATTTTTTTACTTATTTGATAATGACACCTGAGTTGATTCATTTTCAAACAGCAGTACATGATCAGAATGAATGGGAGGAGTTAAGTATTTCACATCACTTCCCAAAGAGTGGCATTCCGGTGCTCAAGCATCATTCCAAGTAGTGCTCAGTCTCAAGACACATACAGCATCTCACGCAAGTCTTTGAAACCACATGCATTGTGCCCTGGGACATCAAACAGCTAGTGTTCACCTGTCAGCATTTCATTAGGTGATTAAACATTCCACGGACTGTTACTTTTATTGATCAACATCAGTCGCGTTATTATTATTATTTACGGTTGGCTATGCGTGTGTCGGAGTTCATTAGCATTGGAAGCGTCCAAGAAAGCCTTGCATTCCCGATGCGAGCAAGCGGGCAAAACCAACGTAAAGCACTGGAAAAATAAGCAAAGTGGTGTGCAGATAAGGGTGTCTTCTCATTTTTCTCTTTCACTGTTAAACACTGATAGAGTACCGGAATGGAGCTTTTCATCTAACTTTATTTGGTTATAATTATGTGCCTGCGTGTGCGTGGTTTTTGCTGTCACGTTTTGACGTGCCGGCCTTGTGGACCGCTGGGTATTTGTGGAGTAGACCGAGGGGCATTCTGCAACATCAGCGAGGGAACAATCCTATCCAGTACCCAGCAGCAGTCAGTCTGCCGCTCAAAGAAAAACTTGAATTTTGCTTTAAGTGTGACAATTAATCCTGGTCTCTGGCAAAATTGTAGTCTCTAGTACTATATATTCCTTTTTTATGTCTCAACAATCGATATTGGCTAAGGAAAGCTAAAAACCCAGAATCCCAAACTGCATTAATCTTAACATTGGACATTGTTCATATATGTACAATAGATTGTGTAATTAATTATTCCATGTGCAGCATAACGATTTGAAATGATTAATTAATAACCAATTTAATATTCAGGGTTAGTCCATTCATGAGCTGTTCTTTACTCACCATTAAACCAGCGTTCAAAATAGTTTACAGAATTCTTTTTTTGTTCCCTACATTCATAAACAGTCATTTCTGTCCACATCCTTTGCTAAGTTGTATTGTTATATTTCAGGGAAGTTTGATGTTAAAAGACTCTTATCTGTTGAGTCACAAACAAAAGAGCACCTGGATTTTCATGTAAAAACTGCACCACAAATCTTGTTTAGATATGTACAGCACAGGTAATCCTATAGTCAGTCCTACAAAAACACTTCCATGCGAAACGACACCCTTCTCATGTGAAAAAGGCCAGTATGATCTCCTCTTTATAATGCCCCTCCACTTCTCCATGACACCCACATACAGGCTCCTTCATGGCACCCTGTGTCGCTCCATCAGTTCACTAGGGTGTGGGCACTGCTGACTGTTTGTTCCGGAATGTCTCGAAGAATGCCGCCATGCCTTTCCTGACGCTGGAGGCCCCAAACTTGGAGGGCGAATGTCCACGGTGACTGGGGTCTAAAGAGGCAATGTCCATGGAGGTGGCCCTCTTCACCTTTGTGCCAGCCCACGGCATTTTCGACTTCAGAGGTGGTGTCTGAGCCACTAAACACTTCTGATACTGCACCTGCAGAGGGCGCAAAAACAGAGAAAGTGAAGCAGCTCTAAACTGGTAAATAAACAGTTCAACACTCCACCTATGGTCAGCATTGACCCTTCTATTAAGACACTTCTGTTTAAGATAGATGAACCTCTTTGATTAACAAGAGAGACCAAACCCTGTAGCACACCTTGCACGCGGCCTGCACCGCTTCCGAGACCTCGCCGGCGTCGGGATCGCACCAGAAGACATGACACTCAAACCGCTGCCTCCCCGTGTCAACAATCACGGCGAAGTTGTGAGTGTCATGGCCCACGCCCAAGAAGGTCAGGTAGCGCACCTCGCTCTCCCAGACGGGCTCTTCTCCATCCTGAGAACAAACAACATCCAGATGAAAAGAGATGCACAGATGGGGAAGACATCATTGCAACTACCGTAACCGTAATTATCCCACTGATCTAGGAAGAATCCACTCCCATGGTCATATTTCTTTTTCCCCTTTTTTCCTCTTCACCATCCTGCAGTAGGTATATTACTCACATAGTTTTCAAGAGCCTGAAGATTTCCGAAATGCTGAATCCAATAACCAATGCACATTTAATTTAGAGTGTCATATTTACGCTTGCTTTGACACAGGGCTCCCACGTTAAGTTGTTCAGTATGTTCCCTACCTGCCCTTTCCATAGGGACAACACAGTGTCGGTCACATGGATGTCAACGGGCTCCCACTCATCCCTCTCTGTCGTGTTCATGATGCTCTCGATCGCCCGGTTCAGAACCTCCATACCTGCCAGGTTGCGCAGGGTAAGCGATACACATGCAACACGAGGTGGCGTAGCTGGTAAATTCACTGAAAAGCACCTTCCCATCCCACAACGGTCATGCATCTCGCACATCATGTTTACAAGCCTCCTGAATGTCAACGAGCAAATTCAGTTAATCCAATAGCAATGATGGATATGGGGCCTCTGAGGAGGAGCATTGAGGGTTTCACTGGAGCCTGAATTTCAGTACATGTATAGACACGTACATGTGTAATTTCAGTACACGATAGAGTTCAGACTACAGGCATTGTCCATTAACCCATCAATAGAAATTGGTCCTTCGCCCCTCACACATTTCACAGATTTCTTTGGCAGCAACAAAGCATTTCCTGACAGGTTAGAAACTTGTAAATGGGGAATCGTTGACCCTCTCCCCCTTCTTGACCATTTTGTCCGAGATTTTAAGAAATATTTTTTTTTTTATTTGAAAAAATTGTGTAGTGTATTTCCAGCTTAAGGCAATCTAATGACCTGGATGGTTAAGTGTAGTACCTCTTCTCAACTTTGCCTTTCTCAGGTCTCTCCAGCATTCAACTCCAACCATTAGCACCCTCCCCTCCCCTTCCTAACATACACTCACCCATGGCTTTAGCGACCGGCAGGTTTCCAACGTACTGCACTTGGAACCTCTGGACCCTATGCCTCATCGCATCCATAAAGTCCACTGCAAAAACAACCACGCGCACACAGGGCAGGTCAGCTTTCTCTCCACCAGGAGTAGCCTAAAACTTCCAACTCTTACCTGAACTCTCACAGCTCTCAACACACACTCTACACTGGTACTGCTTTGGGACGATCCCATGCCGACGCAAGATTACCATTCAGTGGGAGGTCTTCAGAAGAGGTGCTTTGCAGGGTGAGGGAGCGTGACATGGACGGGTGCATGGAGGTCTTCTCCGCCACTATCTGGAGAAAGAGAGAGAGACAGGGGTCACTCCTCCCTCATCACACCGCAGTGACGCGACAGGAGTCCGTCCGCTCTTTGTGCAGATTAAGGGGCCACACATCTCACCTTGGAGCACATCTTGTGAAGGGTGTTGGCGATGGCCTTGGCCGGGACGTCGCAGCGGAACACGTGACACTTCAACATGCAGGTGTCTTTATCACAGGCCACGAAGGCAAAGTCTCTGAAAATAAAAACGCAGAAAATCACACAAAATGAAACCTGTGTTATCCTTTAAGCTCTTTAAGTTCATCTCAGTCTTTAGGAACTGATTTCTGTTTCACTGGGGTAAAAAATCCATCCATTTGTCATCTATCACCATGGGAAAAGGTAAAGAGCTCACAGATGAAAAAAGACAAATGGTTATTGGCCTTATTGGCCCATAAATCAGGCAATGAGTAAAAATAAAAAAGGTTTCCAGAAAAAAACATCCCCCGGCCCCTAATTAAAAACCAGTGATTTGAATTGAAAAGGGCAGCCCATAAACACAGACAGAAGGATCTCAAGAATCCGCAAAGATTTTGTATGGAGGAATGGTCTAAGATTCTTTCAATGTGTTCTCATGAAACATTATAGAAACATGCTCAGTGCCATTACCCTTGCACTGAGGGTAAGAGGGCACAAAGTATTGAAAACAATGGTAACAACAATTGTGACACTTCCTCTTTTTTTTTCCTCTGAGATTGAGACATTGCATTAAATAATTAAGTAAACCATATTACAGTTCAAATTGTTCCATCTCGCCTTCTTTGCTGAAATGTGAAGATGTTTAAAGGTCACACCTGGACGTGTCTGCTCCTAAGTATATATCACAACCATGACAAATAAGATATCATTTAAACTCAGTTTGATGATCAAACTGTTGCTGTAATTGGGCAATAAAGACTCCTAAACGTGTGCAATCACGTTTGTTCTGTGGTAAAGCTGTGGTTTACTGGGAGGGCTTTTAGGCGGTGCGACACCGAAGATCCGAGGAGCGCCAGAATGAGAGGCGATGAATAATGAATGGCGCACTCTTAATTATGAGAGGCCGGCCGGACGCGTAGCACTGAGGCTGCAGTCCCCTAAGGGTACATGAAATGAGCACCAATCAACTGGGGGCGACACGCAGAATGCACCCCTGGGAGTGCTTGTTGAGTGTTGTGACATGGAAAAATACTGATAAATATTGCGTGGGGGAAAAAAAATCTTCTCTTAAGAATGCTATTTTGTGACAGTCTAGTTCAATACAGTAGCCTTTTTGGTTACAGATCAGAAATTTAATGAAACACACTTTATATCAATAAAATCGGGAAAAAGAATAGGTGGGTTGTCTTGAACATCCTAAGTTGTTCTCTGAACCAAGACAACAGTCCAGAAAGTTTGGATTTATCTGTAAAAGGCACTCTGTAAACCAGAGACAAAATGTGATTTTCCTCCCCAGGCATTTTCTGTTATGCATCTATTTTTAGAGCAGGGACAATGCAAACAAGTGATCTTTAATTTCAGTGTTGACCTCGGGCTGGCCTCACATGATGATGGGGCCAGAGCGCCCTGAGACCTAAAAATAACCAAGATCTATACAGCATTATTTTCCCCTACAGTACAAATCAGCTGGCAGGGCGAAGTGCGTGCACTGTTAGCACATTCCATTTGACCTGGGACGGAGGCAAGACCTCTGAGGGGTTACTGCCACAGGATCTCCATGGCACAGTGAAAGACTCTACTTGTACGAACGAAGATTAAATACCCCAGCTGACTGTGCATCAACCCCTGCAAATAGCCCATGATCACATCTGACGTCCCTCGCCAATTTGCACTGAGGCGTCTTTTATTCAGATATCAGGATCTATCACATGTTTACACGGTACAGCTACATCGAGGTGTAATCTAAATCTGCTGATGGAGGATAGAAATACAGCGACAAAAAAAAAAAAAAACTCTGCAGCTTTTTAATTATTGAGGTACATGACCACAGTCATAGGGAATAGCTAATGAGCTTTCCTTTGGCAGAAACAGCACAACTTCTCTTATTTACATATTTGTTTAATGCTCTCCCCAGGCTGCGACACGTCACGTCTGACAACCCTGATCTCAGCAGGACCGAAAGACCCTTTCATTCGTATCACAGTGCTGGCTGTGTACGCCCTACGGCGCACGACGCACTCCTCTGTCAAGAGCCTTCAAAGTGACCTGTCATCGTCCTGCACGGTGATATGATCAGGTGCAGCAAAGAGGGCGATGCTTTGAAATGAGTGTTTTTTTTGTGTGTCTCCGCCTGCTGGCACGTTTTAAGCTCTTGACCATGGGCCCACAGCTTGCACAGACTTCTAGCCTGTAGAGTGTGCTCTCCGTTAATGCTAAACAGAGCCCCCGCCACAGTCAGCCCTGAATGGTGAAAATGTTAAACCCATCTTAAATCTGCAGATGATGCACAGTTAAACAGAACTGCCCAAAAATGGAAATGCAGTTTCATAAAAATGGCTTTGGAATGGGAAGTCTTAGCATTTGCTCTTTGTTGTGCGCATGCTGGTTATCGCAGATAATGAACTGTTATTGGCTTCGTGGAGCTGAAAGACATTCCTTAAAACATGCACAAAACAAAAATGGAAATGCATTTACACATTGCAGTCCCCAACCAAAGACTTACATGTTCAATAACGTTTAATCTATGTTTAATGAAAAGGGCTAACATGGATTAGAGTTGGCCGTGAGACTCAAGAGCATGCCCGAGCGCTAAATATCAACGGTAACAGCACATGGGCTAACAGCTAAACTGCTCAATGAATGGCAATGCAGTAACACAGCATTCTTCCCCATTCATGGTCAGTATTGAAAGAGGTAAAGGAGGAACCATGCAAGCTCTGAAAATAAACGCCCGAGAACGCTAGTCAAACAAGAAATAGAAAAAAAACGTTTACCTGTCTCTGTTATTCAGGGGTGGCAGTAAAAAAGAAAACAAAAAAGTAATAATCTGTTAAAACTACTCCCCATCAGGCCCAGAATGGTCTTTTATGATTCCCCTTTGTTTACAAGATTGTTGACTTCCTGCAACAAAATGGCTCGTAGCTTCAAGTAAGGAGAGCATTTAAAGATTCAAGTCACAAGGATTTACAATATTACCCAAACATAGGACACAGAGATGTACATTTTGACCGTTTTCTCTGTTTATTCAGAATGCCCGCTGGCTTCCGGACTCACATCCACTTTTGTATTATTTCCACGCGCTCCGTGCTGACGATTATGCATCTAGAGTTCATTGGACATCCAGGTAAGGTCAGATGTTCATTTTCTCCGTAAAGTAAAATAGCTGCCCCCCGGGTGCCCTTTCTGTGCGGGCGTGCTGTACTTCAGATCGCATCGTGGGCACTTGTTTAGGCCTAACCCTAACCCTAACCCAAACCCAAACCCTAACCCACACTTGTGCGCCGTCTCCTGGCACTACACAAACATGCAGTATGTTGTAGTTCCTCGTTGGCAGATACAATTTCAATGGTCGACTGGAGATAATGACCTCACAAGTCAGAACACAGCAAGAAGAAGTAAAAAAAGGAAAACGCTATCGATGCGCCCTAATTACTGTTGCTTTTCAGAGAGACCCTTGGAACGCCCTGTCCCAGCACTCCCACCTGCCATTGTTGCAGCCCACTCCCCACACACGGATGTTGATGATGGGCTGACAGTGGATGAGGCTGTGGTCCATTGGGTTGACCAGGCTGAGGGTGTCCTTCCTCAGCACCATCACCATGTCCTGACCCTGCAGAAGGCAGAGTACTCAATGAGCCGGTGTCAGCACCACAGCCCCATCAGCAACTCTCAGGGAGGTAACTCCAAGGGCAGCGTTTATTAACTGACCATATATTAACTTTAAACTATTTTGAACTGTTTTCAATTAAGTAATAATAATAAATATGATATCTGTAGTTAAACAGATGGTTTCCTTCCTTCAAAGGACACCAAAACTCATCTTAGATAAGTAGCTCTTCAGATGGTTTTGATTCTTCTTCTATAAACTGCAAAAAACCCAGGCTACACTACTGCCAGACCGCCACTCACCTCCCCCCAGGCCCCCACCGCATCTAGCCCCTCAAACTTGCTGTGGGATAGCTGCTGGATGCAGTTGTTGAGAGCGATGCTGCTCTTCCCAGGAACCAAGTCCTCCTCTGGGATCTCCACCCAGCCCAGGGAGCGAACCGCAAAGCACTGTCGCCAGGACGGGGGAGTGGCGTGGGATTGTTGAACGGCAAGAATAAAATAGGTAAGAGGAACAAGAAAGGGGGACGGAGAAAGAGAACTGTCCGACACACAAAACAAACATAAATCAGCCAATACTTCCTTGTGCGTGACTATACGTGAGGACGGAAGGAGGCAAGCATTAATCCAGTGTACCTTGGAGTCAGGGTCCATGTTGGTGGAGAAATGATCCCCCTGCCAAGGTTGGGAGCCCCTGCATTCGTGAACACATCAGGAAGAATCAGGAAGTTTAGGGTGATCAGGTGGTCAGTGCAGAGAAGCATGTTGGAAGGTGTTGTGATCTGCACCTCCACCCCCGCCCAACCCAACTCCCCATCACATGGCATTCAAAACAATGAGGGCACAGAGTGGACAGTGCACCACAGCCTGCCTTGGTGTCAGGCAGACAAGCTTTAAATCAGACCCTTCAGCCTGATTCAATTTGATGGTCGCTGCAGCCCAAGAACATCTGTCAGGTTGGGTACAGATAGCCAGTAGGGGATCAAGCCAATGCTGACCTAATCCTGGCTACCCCGTTATACCTCCATCGGTCAGTAACAATAATGTCAATTTGACTGGCACTTTTCTAGGCTAAAGAGCCGGGCTATTTTAGTTTTTTTAAAGTTCACATTAGCTAGGTCGATTTTGGTCGATTTTGCTGGACACTTGTTAAGACTCTTTCTGAGCTGAGGGTTTTATTGTCCCAAATTCGACCTACAAATCTCCTGGGGAACATTTAAGAATTCTGGACTCTTTCAGAATTGATTTTGGGTAAGTGCTCAAGAGCTTAGGCCTTAGAGATGCTCTTCACTGTCCAGATAGTAGTAGTAGTGCCGATAATACAGTGGAGTACTGTTTTATTATATACAGTAAGAAGAGTCCTGCTTGATGATACGTAAAAAAAAAAAATTAGCATTATTATCAGGCCAAGGACCTGGAAAATTTAAATTGCCTTATATCAGACGTTAGCTTAGTATATCTCTTAAAATATAACCTGTCAAATGAGTCCCCTGTTGCTCAAAGTGACATTGAGAAGGTAATTTGTGGTGACAATTCCCTCGTGGTGCTTGTGTTGTAAACACTGATTCTGTGACGCAATCAGCCTTCGCGTCAAAGTGCCCTGTATCAACCAGACACAATGCATCAAAATCTGAAAAATACTGCAGAATTAGGAAGGCATGGAAGTATCTTCTTCACAGAGCAACTGTTACAGTTCAGAGTTCTCCCCATCTCAGACAAGCCGCTGATTTTTGGTAACAACTTTTCTTTTGATGGAATTCTTTGCTTATTCTCACACCGCACTAAATTCTTTGACGGAAAAGATATTCTCTGTTTTGTTTTCTGAACATCTGGTACAAGCCTACACGCTGGCACATTGGCTGGTCCATTCTGAACCAAATAAAACAATAATCTGCATCCCTTCTGTTCCTGCTTCACTCTGTGAGCCACTCAGACAGATTTATCCAGTCCTGAATTTATTGCCTGGCGACACGGTGCCGTGATGGAACATACAGCCAGGCCCATGGGAAGTCTACGCTCCACCACTTTCTGCTATTCAGATTTTATTTCAGATTAATGATAGGGTTTCTTGTTAAGAAATTTTTTCGTAAAAAATTTTAATTGAGAATTTTCCCTCGCGACATTCCCATTTTTTCAGGGAACAGATGATGCGGTTTCCTTCCCTTTCTTTATGGCCAAGACACGTACGACCCCTCACGACACAGAGGACTCTAACAGGAGGTGACCTCTGCCTGGCTGCAAGCCTGTGCCCTGGGGCTACACTGAAATGGGAGGTTCCTCTACAGTCTCTCTGGGGCAGAACGCTCCTTTGATGAGGCGCTGACGATGGCCCTGTTTGCATGCCCAATGGTGTAACACTGCGGGCAGGGCTGCAAGCCGGAGCAGTTTTGCATGGGATTGTGTGTGTGTGTATTTATATAATTGTGTTCAATGGATACCTTGCAACACTAAAAGAATAAGGATAACTACACGCAGTGTCTGCTTCATTCCCCAAAATTACTGAACATAACCTGTTTAATGGGTTTTTCAGACATGTTAAGACTCGGAGAAACCGTCAATAACAGAATTCCATTTTCTCGTTCACTCAGATTGGTCCAGGCTATAGAGGAAACGTTGACGTGTGTGGGGAACCCTAGGGGAGTCTAAAACACCGGACGCTTCAAGGTCATTTTGGCTTGCGGCGTGCGGAAGGTGCTAATCGCTCTGGGAACGACGGGGGGGTGTTGTACCTGTCGTTTACTGAGGCGACGGGATTCTCAATCTGCCGCCCTCTGGACCTTCGAGTGGCACCAGCGCCCAGGCCCTGGAAAGGACAAGAGAAGGACCGGGGGTGAACCCACTCTACCGGGCAGCGCCACACAAAGCAGGCCAGAGGAACAACCCGTAAAAGCAACCCCTCCGCCTGACGAAACCAGGTCTCACTCTACCCTCAGGTCGCCGCCGGGATTGGGGTTGTCCTCCACGTCCTCGTGCGAGGGCCGCTGCCACTGCGTGGTGCCCGTGGGAATGTGCCAGTAATAGGTTCCAGAGCTGTCCCGGATTGTGCGCCACCCAGGAGGCAAGTCAGAGTCCAGCTCCAGGTTCTGGTCATTCCAGACATTATCTACAGAACACGGAAAGTACAGGTGTGAGTGAAAATCTGTCCTGATCGGTACTATGTGGTCATCTCAAGTGCACAGTGCAGAACAAGCACATTGTAAAACAATTCAAAAATTGTTTTACAATGTAGTAAAAGGCCAATTTACTCAGGAATCCATATCATTTTTAAACGTAAAGCCTAGTTTGATATGCAGTGCTAAACTAGGGTCATCAGTACTCACTGTGGGATGCCTGATCACCTTTAACTTTGAGAGAGTCATCTGTCCAATTCACCAGGGGAAAAACATACATCAACGTGTCAATCGGACACAGAGAGGTGTAAATACGCCCCACCCTACACCAGATATGAGAAAGCTGGGCCCTGATAATCCAGTCACTTCTGGGGAGCCAGTATCTCTGTCACACAGACAACACTGGAGGTGAAGCCAGAAAAGAGGCCAGGGCTTCTAGACACCCCTAAGCAGTATCTGTCCCAGGCAAGGACAAATAAATAAATAAATAAAAACAAACTAAATATAGTTCTAAATATAGTTTTTTTTTTTCTTTACATTCACTCGAGGGTGGAAGAGATTGTCGAAATGAGTGACAGGGAAACTAAAAAT
Organism: Hiodon alosoides; assembly: GCA_025775065.1. NCBI lineage: Eukaryota > Metazoa > Chordata > Actinopteri > Hiodontiformes > Hiodontidae > Hiodon > Hiodon alosoides. The sequence goes on from JAOYSI010030787.1 coordinate 11,574, forward strand.
CTAAATAACAGGAGACTGCAGCCAAGAGAGAGATACACACAAATATGAAAAACCACACACATGCCTGGATGTAAAAAACATTTAAATGCATTGCAGTACACAAACGAAACATTGTTGTGCATATAGCAGTGTAGATCTCCATTCAGCACTTTCGCTGGTTTCTGCAGGCACCACCTGCTCCGAGGACGCCCACACCCCCCAGGCACCTGTTGTGTCTGACTTCGACAGCCGCACTCATGTTCATGGAGTATTCGTTTTCCTGTGATTAAGCTTATTGCCTATCCAGATACACGAGCTTAATTATTCTCGCCCACTGAGACATCTGTACTTTCTTTTTAATCCACTGTGAAAACACTCATTTGTGTCTGGGATTTGAGAGGCATATTACTCCTCAAAGACCTTTGCACTTCCTCCCAACTAGATTGCAATACGAATACCTGGCGTAATGCATCACTGGTGCCGCCCTATAGAAAAAGACAGGAAATGCAAGGTGGCACGGAGAGCCGTGGCACCCCATGCTAGCGCTTATCCCGAGCCAGAACTTCTCATGAGGGTCGGCTCTGCAGGCCATGAAGCGGAAACTTGGCACATAAACCGCGGTTCCACCCAGAGTAATGTCATGTGAATGGTCAAAATACTTGCTGTAAAACAGGAAGCAGGGTGACATTGACCGGCTCAGTAGACCTACTGGGATTGACTGAGAGTCACCCTTGTCACGGATGCTCTCCACGCGTTCCATGGATTCTCAATCAATCAATAAATCAATTTTTTTTAAGCGCTTTTCTCATGTTTCAATATCACAAAGACGCTTTACAATAAAGGGAAATACAATATTTCCCCATTTCACAAGCCTGACCCCCTAAAAGCATTCCAGTGTCAACAGTGGCAAGGAAAAACTCTCTAGGCTGGCAGGAAGAAACCTTGAGAGGAACCCGGCTTAAAAGGACAAGCCCAACCTCTGCTGGCCGGCACTAAGAGCTGATATAACGATTTAAAGAATCTAATGTCCATTCTCACAGTCCACCATAAAGGAGCTGGCTTTTTTCCGATAGAGTTAATCTGCCAGGATATTGAGTGGCAGATGGAAACAGGATGGTTCACACAGAGGAGTCAGTCCGTGTTGGCCAATGAACTCGTATCTGCTGATCATGTGTCAAACCAATCGCTGACGAAGTCTGTTGCTACCCATGTGGGGCTTTCTGGCCTACATGCAGATGTGGCCCTCCATCATAAGCAGGTTGGCCATTTGAACTTAGATTCAATCGGCGCTCCGGTTATTCCCAGAAAGCCAGAGCTGGTGACAGATCTCTCAGCCTAGCTTGATCCCTGTTCACTCTTGACTCCGCTACATTGACCGCTATCACTACTTCCAATGATATAGACAACGAGGTGTGAGAAAATCAGACGATTTCAGTCTAGGTCCTTAGCCCGGGCTCCTTTGGGAAGCGTGCACTGCAGTGTTTACACAACGAGCCACTTGGGCTCAGAATAAAAAGATAACCCATAAAATTGCTAATTGCCTTCTCAGCAATCGCATCTGTTCAAATACTATATTTTCACGGTGGCACTTTAGCACTCTGACGGTACACAGAGCAACATGAAGCACAGTGTTGTCTGTAAATTAGGCCTCTCTGGGGGCTTGTCTAAACCTCTCCATGGATTCTCTCTAACAGGCCAGCAGGAATTGAAGATAGGTAGCGAACTAGAGCTGCAGGACCTGGGCACAATCAGGAGGCTCGATTGAAGGACAACGTGAACATGTGATAAGATTGACCTGACTCTTTGCTAACGGTCTCATACTTTCCTTATACGATCACCCCCAAATCATACCCTCACACTCTCACCCTTCCAACCAGCAGCTAATTCTCAGACTATCGCTACTGCTGTTTATGTTTTGTCCAACCCTCTCGTTAATCTCTGGGATCTGCCTTTCACTTTTACGGCCCAGTTTTCTACTATTTTACAGCTTGCTTATGCTGAAATTAACCTCTAAAACGGTCAATGTTAAACCCACTCTGTCATCCCCACCCTCTATCATCTAAACAAAGGACGGCTTTCCTTATTTATATACAATTTACCATAAAACTATTATTAATCTAATATTTAAAAACATACGAGAAATGTATTTCTTCAAAATTGGCCAAACTTCTCTTCCACGGTGCTTTTCTATTCTTTTTTTTGTTATGTTGCGTAAAAGTGTGTGTTGAGTGTGTCAGAAAGACAATTTCACCCTGTTAGTATTTCACCAAGGTTCTAGCTAAGACCCAGGATTCCACCCAGGAGATCTGGGTGAGTAGAGTTGAAGCTGAAGCATGAACTTCTGACGCTCCACCATGTCTCTATCGTCAACCCAAGATACAACCCAAGATAAAATTTCCAGCAGTAAAGCGAGATCAAACTCTCTACCCACTACATTGCATCTCTCTCTCTCTCTCTCTCTGTCTCTCTCTCTCTCTCTCTTATCCCTCAGATTAATCTTTTTTCATTTATTGTAAACAGGAGGAGATCTGGGAGGGTGATTTTTGAGATTATGAGAAACACCATGTATTCACTATTCCCAGCACTGCCTGAAGGCCTGGGGCCATGCTATTCTCATTCAGTAATGTTTAATAATGAATGCCGAGCAGGTCCGGGAGCCGCAGTGAGGCGAAATACGGTGCGGCGCAATCCGCACGCTGCGTCACGGCAACGCATTGCACTGTGACTCAGCTGGTCGGCGCCACGCCTCCGTTTTGTGCTGAGTGTCTGTTCACTGGACGCTGTGGCCCAGGGAAGTGGAGGTGAGAGCAGGGGTCGTGGGGCACTGCAGCAGAGTGGCCACTCTTTCTGATGAGATCCTCTCTCTTTCTCTCTCTCTCTCTCTCTCTCTCTCTCTCTCTCTCTCTCTCTCTTTCTCTCTCTCTCTCTCTCTCCGAGGGCTGGTCTTCAGCCAGTTGGGAAACGCTCGGCAGCCATTGGACCACTGTAGGAGCAGACTGCACACTGGCAGTAAAGATCCGGCCTTATGTTCTGTTAAGTTTGCCCATGACAGAGCATCAAACCACTGTGTTTATTACTGCCAGACTGCCGAAGGGACTTACTGTGGATGTCATTACTGCAAACCTATCAGTTTCCAGTCTTTATCACCACCTCTGTATTCACCATCTCTCCTTTCATCTACCTCCGTCTCCCTCTGGATCAGCTAAAACGCCGGGAGACGAGGCGAGAGAGAAGCAGACGAACAGAGGAAGACGGATGGGGAGAGGAAGACCGATGGAGTAAGGCTGCGGAGGAGTGGGCAGAGAGACAGAAAAGCGGGAGGGAGAGGGGGATTGAGGAGAACTGCACTCTGTCCGTTGGCAAATTTGACTACATCTGGTGCAGTGTAATCCCAGAGGAACACACTGTGCACTAATGCAAGGTCAAATTGCAGCCCCGCCGGAGGATTAACACCCAAAGTGGATCAAAGCGTCAATCCAAGGGAAAGCAAGGAGCCAAAGAGGCCGTGCCGTCTTCCCTCAGCCAGGATCACTCGGTCGGAGAAGCGCCACACGACTCCAGAAAGAGAGCGCAGAGCCCCTGCCTCGGTATGGCCACTTGCAGCTGCTGAAGGGCACGCATATTGTTATGGAACCACAGACCACAGTGTTATGGAAGACGCCGTAGGCTCAGACAAACCCCGCGGTGACCAATGTTTTACACAACACCCACTTCTATCAAGGGTGCTACAACTGCGCACCACGCTAAACCCTCCCAAACCAAGAGCCCTCATGCAATTCCGCTGCACAGCCATACCCCTCCCCCCACACCACCACAGAACACACCCACGGTGCTTAATTTCTTCATCATTAGCAGGTTTCCAGTGGAATCATTCCTTGTTTCTCTGTGCCTTCATCGATTTGGAGGACAGCAGTCTGACTACTCAGTGAGAAAGGGAGGAGTGCTGCACAGAACTCGAGGCAGAGGCTATGTTTAAGGAACCAGCTCTTTTCATGTGATTTGTCCTGCCACAGAACAGGTAAATCATATTTCGCATTTGGCATCAGGTGATACATATTACAAGGTCTGGCTACTTCACAGAAGTGGCATCTGACATCAAGAACCAAAGAGCCGTACCACACACAGTGTTCAGATAGTGAGGGCCAGTTAGAGTCATGACAATTGTTGAAACAAGCAACAACTGACAGGAAATGAAAAATGTTGAAATTTGTCCGCTCTCGTTCTTGCGCTGTGAGACAATGATTACACCAACCTTGTCTATTGGATGTAGACCCCGTTACTTGGGAGCACTTGAAGGGCCTGAGTTACCATGGGAAAAACCATGACATACTACTGCTACAACCAGGTCAACCCTTGACCTCCTCAACCCTTGACCTTCTGCAGGCCCAGTCGACTCGGGTTACTCCCTGGTCAAAGTTTAGCGTCTTGCTGAAGGAGGAACGGCCATTACACGTGATCCTCTTCAGTTGGTCACTGGGCTGAAACTCACCAAATAAGCCAGACACTTAGTGAAAGACATCAGTCTACCTCTGTCCGTGAGACCCAAACTGTCTCTTCCAACACAATCAAGAAGTTTTTCCATTTAAATAAAATAAATTTCAATTCAAGAAAAGGCACTTCATGACAGCAGTCATATAGATCTATAAACACATGCAGATACGGACTGATACACATAAATACAGGAATTCTCTAAACTCAACTCAGGGTCATGCGTGAACCCTCGAAACAGCACTAAACAAGACTGACATTTACTGGAAGAAGGTAAGGAAAAGTGTGAAAGCCCCCCAGACTGGCATTAACAGAAACTCTGGTTACTCACCGTCGTAGTTGACGATGATGATGGCTAACATGTAGTCTTTCCCCAGCATGTTTAGAGCTGTCTGTCCCAGGTTAACAGCAGTACATCCCAGTGCAAGCTCCGACGCTGCCAAGACGTCACTGTCCTGCACTCACGACACCACGGAGAACCCAGCCAGGTCTGCACTCGCATGCCAGGGGGGTTTGAAACTACGTTACAAAATCTCCCTCCTCCCTAGCCTCTCTCTCTCCTGCCTTCTTTCCCTCTCTCTCGCTCTGCAAGCTCCAGCGAAGCTGAAGCAAGAGCAATTAAAACAAGTTCATCGCTCTCTCTCTCCCCCCCCCTCTGCCAGGATGCTGAGCGTATACTGTGAGAATTATTCTGTTCTCTTCGTCTCGCCTCTCCTCCTGGGTAGCCTGTGTTGAATAACGCCTGCAGCTCTGGCTTCGTCACTCCCCTTACTCACTCATCCTCCCCTCCCCTCCCCTCCCCTGCCTCTTGAGGCATTCTCAGGGTCTCTGTGCCATAAGGATGCCTGCATGTGCAGCACATCAAACGCGGGTTCCTGAGAAAACACTTGTCAAAGCACTTTTCACAACAACAAATTAAATAAATGAATGAATCCCCTTTCTGCTGTGACAGTTGGACATGAGTAGGAACGATTCATTTTCTACAGAACGTGGGGGGAGGTTTTCAGAACCAGGTCAGAATTTGTGCAGTGTGGGAGAGATAACGTGACTTAATTCAATTTGAGGTGGAATGCGTGCCTCTCTGATGAGAGAATCCACTGAGAGCATTTGAGGCGTGGATGGTTCCCGCAGTGGGACTGTGGCTGGGAATCACCACAGCTCTGTAGCTCTGTGGCCATAATAACATGCAGCAATAGCGCAAATCCAGACTACTTACACTGCTTGAGCAACAGATGGAGGTTACAGGAAGGAAAGGATTATCTCAAATCAATAAAAAGAGGGTTTGTAACCCTCCCAGTTATTTAAATGTCACAGCAAACACACTTGTTTTTTTTAAGCACGTTCAACTGTCTCTTTTTTTTAATTATTGGACACTTGAAAAAACTGAATCAGGATTAGGCAATGTAACGGAAATAAACAAAAAATAATATTTTGCAAGAGCGAGAGCTCACACTCATGTATTATGTATTATATAAAATCTGACTGCATTTTTTTTTATGTTTATGGATGTTAAAATACATTATTTTTTTGCTTGTGCATATCAACTTCTCAGACGATCCCCTTCCACTCGACCAGTGATCCACCTTAACCTACAATCGTGTCTGGCAGTCTCCATATTCCGTCATAGGCTCTTTATGCAGCATCCTTCTATCACCTCCATTCGTTACCGTAGCAACCGGGGCCTGGCTCACGTAGTGGACATCAGGGTCACAGGGATGAGAATGGATTAGAAAAGCACAGTACAGCCCTTCTGGGTGTAAACACAACATCTAGGAATTAACAGTCATGGAACGGTTCCGTAGCAGGAAACAAAAATATGAAGTCCAATTAATAAGATTTTTTTTTAAATATACATGACATGATGATAACGATGTCATATAATCCACATGAAAAGAAATATGAAATGGCTGTAAGAAAACGAAAAATGTCTGCCATTAACTGAGAAAAGCAATCTTTAACTATTTAGCCGAAATCATTTATACTGTATAAACAATACTACTACAATGTATCTTTTTACATAGCCTCTATGTATTCTTTCGCTAAATGTTAAAACACTTGCTAGCGAATGCTAGTGAAACCTTCCAATAGCGCTTTTTAACTGTTGAATCTTGAAAATTTCACCAGCCGGTCGAAAATAGTATCGTTGCGGACAAAAATCTATTTGGGATATCTTATCAGTCGTCTAGCTACATGTAATTAAATTAAATGTATTAATGTTCAATTTCTATATAGTGCAGTCTGTGCCTCAAGGAAAAGTAATCGCGACAACATAACCGATGTCTTCCACCAAGGCTCAAATAGTCAAATCCAGATTACATTTACATTGGTACTTGCAAACATGGCGGATAGCAAGGTGAGTGGGAATTCTCCTGTGTAGAGATCGGACTTTATAGCTTGAACGCAATAAATTGAATGGCCCGGGTCTTTATATATGTAAGAGTGATCCCCTAAAAACAATTTGTGAATTTATTTCATTAATAACTTAATATGATATTATGTGAATATCATTTCGTTAGCAAACTCGTTGGGACCGTGAAAGTTCTCATACACGTTTTTTTGTTTTGTTTTTTTTATTTTTAGAAAAGTTGTGTTTGTTATTTTGTGATGTTAGCATGTACATAAGCTTTAGGTAACGTTAATTGATAGAAAGATTAAACGGTATGGGGGGGAAGAAATTTGACACCACAGACTTAAATAATCAATCTCAGACATCGTTGTCAATTGTATTAATGAGCGAAATCGTAATTTAATTTAATAAATAGATGGTTTAAAATCCCCTTCCAGTTAAGAATAATAATGAATTTCCTCAGATCGTTGTGTGTAACAAACAGCGTCTTAATTTTTAGCTCTGTCTCATCTGCTCCTGCTATGCTCCAGGACCCTCTTAAGCAGCTAAAAGATCTTGCTCAGCTCAAGGACCAGCTTGAGGACATCCAAAGACGAGTTGAAAATGAAGTCCAGGCTGGGATTCCTCAGGTGAGCCTCCCTACCCCGTGGCTCTGGCATCCTCCAGTTATCGGCTCTTCGTTGTGTGCTGCTTGTTTGAACAAATCCTACATGGCGTATTTGTAAATGCAGGTCAATTTTTGCGTTTCCAGGGTGGCACTCTACTGGCTTCGCCCTTCCTGAAGGGCTTCCTGGCTGGATACGTAGTGGCCAAACTCCGCTCTTCTGCGGTTCTTGGGGTGGTCCTGGGGACCTGCACGGGCATATACGCCGCACAGAATTACGACGTCCCGAATATCGAGAAGACCGTGAAGGACTACTTCAACAACATTAAGAAAGGACCCAAATAAACGGAGGCAGGGCAACGCGTTCTCTGTAAGAAGGGGGGAACATGTGACGCAATCGTCGACAACTGGAAGCAACCCCTACTCCTTTTCCCCTTTTTTTAGACTGGAAAGTGTTATGCCATATTTAAGGAGGAGTGGGGTGAAAGTACTAGTAACACAACATTTAGCTAATGCATGGGTGAGGCAAAAACAAACTTCTGTTTACGACTAGGGTCCATTTAATCTTCAATAAGTTGGTTTCGCTGAACATGTGCAATAGTTTTTAATGCAAAGATGTCTCGTCACTGAGTCTCTAAATAAGGCGAAAGATAAACATTTTTAAAAATTGTATGCAATCGCAGTAATTGGTTACCTTGAAATAAGTTGCCTTAAAAACACTTGTTGAACCTGACTGAATCCTGAACGTAAACAGTTTGCTCTGTTTGTCCTTCTTTGTTAGGTACGGGCACTGTCAATTGCTGTTTATAACAAAACATGCCCAAAGAATATTATAGCGATATACATCTCTTATCATTTCTTATAAACTTCCATATCCTCTCACTCACAAGCTGTGGGTGTGTATTCTGTTACATAGTTAATCGCTGAGATATAAAGATCTATTTTGCAAAAGCATTCTTGTTATATATGTTTCTTTACTTGAATGTGTTGAATCTGATGATCAGGAAAGATTATTTAAAAATTTTTTCCTCCTAACTCCCTTTGGCACGGGGGTTGTTAAATAAAAATTTGGGTCTGGGACTTTGTTAGGGCCCTTTTTGTAATAGAGTGATTAAAAACAGCTGTGGAGTAATATTAAGCAGTTACTGAGGAGATTCTGTGTTATGCTAGTATAATTACTCTGCCTCCCCACCCCCTCGCTTTCAATATGATTGTTATCCCTAATGTGGATTCGGACACCCCAGCTCTTTGGAGGAGACGCTGGGCACGGGGCGCCGGTTGGGCCATCCTCCTCGTGCTCTCAGTCCTCATCTACGGATCCCACGCTCCTCTCATATCCCTCAGCAAGGTGGGCGGGCGGGTGCCCTTCAGCGCCTCCTCCTGTGTGGTTCTGATCGAGCTGGCCAAGCTGCTGGTCTCCCTGGTCCTCCTGGTGGTGTTCGACCTGCCTGCCCTTAGCCTCCCATTGTCCTGCGCCCACGCCGCCCCGTACGCACTGCCTGCTCTCCTCTATGCCATCAACAACAACTTGGTGGTCTTCATGCAATCGCATATGGATCCCAGCACCTTCCAGGTCCTTAGCAACCTGAAGATCGCCTCCACTGCCCTGCTGTATTGTGCTGTCCTGAGGAAGGGCCTGCGGCAGACCCAGTGGCTGGCTCTCAGCTTGCTCATGGGGGCTGGGGTGTGTCACAGCTACGGCAGCCTGGAGATGGAAGAGGAAGTGAGAAGGGGTGACGTACCAGAGACTCGGCTCCGCGTTTCCGCTTGGGGCCTCCTGCTTGTCATGGTCTACTGCCTGATCTCAGGGCTTGCCGCCGTCTACACAGAACTCGTTCTGAAGACCCAGCGGCTGCCGCTCAGTCTGCAGAACCTCTTCCTGTACGCGTTTGGGGTGGTTGTGAATGGGGCGGCCCACCTCTTTGGTGCCGGGGGCGAGCAGGGTTTCCTGGCAGGATACTCTCTAGCAGTGTGGGCCATAGTGGCTGGACAAGCAACCAACGGCCTGATGATGTCAGTGGTGATGAAACATGGGAGCAGCATCACACGGCTCTTCATCATTTCCTGCTCCATGCTTGTGAATGCTGCCCTCTCCTGGGCACTGTTGGGACTGCAGCTCACACCCCTATTTGCACTTGCTGTGTTGATGATTGGATTGGCCATTCACCTGTATTACAGATATTAGTCCCCAGTCCCAGACTGTACTACAGACCTTCATTGATGTGGATACATACTGCACTGAAAGGTAAATGAATCCTCTGATACTATGTATACATATGTTCTGTTGCCTTTGTATTTTCAGCCCTTTTATTTATGTATTTTTGCATTTGGAATTTGCATGGTGTTTTTAAAATTTTCTTATAATTCAGCCAAATCCAGTTTTAATGCTATGTTATACTTATATTTGCACATCCCTTATTTGCCTATGAATGCAAATATGTGTCTGGTTGCAGTTATTTAAACTGAAAGATGAACTGGTACTTTAAAAATGACAATGTCTATAAACAAAGCTGCATAAGGGGGGGGAATAAATTTGCATTAAAATAAATGGTCAAATAAATGCCTTTGGCTCTTTAAATGTATTCCACAAACCTCAAAGTTGTCATAAAAGTAATAGCTTTATTCCCAGTTTTCTCATTAGGTTCAGATGCTCTCATCTGCTCAGAATAACATTCTGAGCTGAGCAGAAGGAAGTATAGTACAAGTGGTTAATCATTTTTGCCCCCTGTTGCCCTGGATAACAATGAGCCAATCTCTGAGTTGAAAGTGATTAATGTCTCTTGTGGCGACAGAAGCCACCTTGGACAAAAACTCCCCAGTTGGCCGCTATTAACCCAGTCCCCCAGGGAGCGGCTGAGTCACGTCTGGTGCAGGTGCCCCTCCCAGCACAGATAGCTCCACGGGTAGGATCCAGCCATGCATGAAAGATGCCCACACCTCCATTCCCTTCCTCTTATCTGGCAGGGGGTCTCTCACTGATGCTGGGGCAACTTCCCCCTGGTGTGAGCCTGCACGGAGAAAGCGTCCTTCAGCTCAGCCAACGCTGTGGGAGTGAGGAAGCAGAGGAAGCAACGTCACATAGCAACACGATAAAGCGCCGCCTACAGGCGGTCTATTCAAGTGGAAATTTCCATCACTTGTCTTCCTAGGTGCAGCTTTTATTCAGGATGTCTAGCGGTCACAACATCGTCTGTTTTGAAAAAAACATTTACAGTCCTCTTTTAATGACTGGGTAGTTGGGGGTTGTGGTGCATCGGGTCAGTAAAAGTCTCCTTCTGCTTCTAAAGTTCTAGAGTTCCTATGTTTCTTGAAAGAGTAACTGTGTTAGTGGCGTGTTTCCGAGCATTCAGCTTGTGCACAAATCGTTATGCTAACAAAGTGGGAGATCTGTACATGCCTAAGGAGCTCAGTTCTATATCCCCTGCTTAAAAACTATTGTGCTGGCGGAAGTGTTGTCCAGAGCGGCGGCCAAGCTCCAGTCCACATGCTCATGTTAGCTAAACCTCTATGGACATTACCATTTAACTGCTTTTTTTCTAGAACTCAAACATCTGAAGCCGTACTATAAATGCTGGGAACTAGATGTGTGATGTTGTTAACGTTTGGTTGATGTGAAATATGTTTTTTCTAAAGTTATTCGTACGGTAAGGTGTAACTGCCCTCCATCGCCCTCCCAGGCAGGCTCTGGCTCACCCACCTCTTTGAAGCCCCTTCTTCTCTGCTTGAAGTTCCTGATTTTTGCTGGAGAGGTAAACGGCATCCTGTATGGCTTCCAGCAGTAGTGTCTGGTACATGTCCTCCAAGGTGTCCCTTTGCTCTTCAAACACCTGGCGGAATACGCTGAACACCTGGCGTAGAGACGGGACAAGGAGGACGCATGGCTTCAGACCTCAAGTCCTGGACATAAAATCATGGATTTCCACATTAACAGAATCGAGTTGTCTGCCTGTTAAATTCTTCGGTTGTCTGTGCGGGTAGTGTCTTACCTGAAGGCTCTCTTCCCTAAAGGCGAGCAGCTCCTTTGTATGCCGGTTATGCAGGCTCTCCAGGTTTCGTTCAGCCTCCATCTTCTCTCTGCGTAGAGCCTCAAGCTGCAGGACCAGGATCTGCCTCTCCTTTCTCAGCCTCAGCAGCTCCACTCCCAGCCCCTCTGCCTGCGAGTAGATCCGGTACACCCAATGGTCATATCCCCTCGTCTGCTAATGAAGCATGCGTTGATAATATGTGTGCCTTATATCACTGGTCTCATCAATACCTGTTGAGAATACAGCGGTTATTATGTATCATTGTTTCATAATCAGTCATAAACGCTAATCAAACCAGTACCCTGTGAAGCTTTCCTCATGCTGAATTACTGTATTTTGTCAACATGCATTGCGTTTAGGACTTGGGCATGATTCGATGCACAATGTCAATGCTTCAAGGTACTCCTATCAGATAGAACTTCTCACTGGAGTGGCTCAGTTTAAATCACCGTCTCAGCCCCCAGCTCCCGCTCCATCTTCTCTAACTCCTCTTGGATCATTGTACTATGTTCCTCCATCAACAACGTCCTCCGGTGCAGAGCCTTGGAATATTCCAGGTCAGCCTCAGATAACAGGGAAAATCCATCCTCAGTCTGTCAATAGGGGCACAGTGGGGCTTAGATATCTGATGCTGCTAAATTAAATATAAACAGATTTAATGACAAATAAATCAGCCCTTGCCCAGTGCACAGTAAGGAATAGCAGTCACGTTGTATGTACCTGGCTGGATGTATTCCGTAGGTGGTCAGGTTCTCTGCTGGCAGCCTTAAGTTTACCATCTTCTTCTCTGAGGGCCTCCCTTAGCCTCTGTATCTGCTCCACGCTCTTCTGGCTCTTTCCCAGGCCCACTTTTCCATCTATGGAGACCAAGAGATATATATGTGTGTGTGTGTGTGTGTGTGTGTGTGTGTACAGACACTCAGTTGGAATCAAGGAGTCAATGTATGTCGGCTAGCCACATTGCAGGCTAAACAGCTTGAGTTCAGGACCAACTACGGTTGCTGCCAGGAAGCCAGAAGGAGACAATTGTTTCTGATGAGCTGATAGAAAACCAAAGAATTTAGCCCATTTTCAGCCTGGATAACAGTTGCCAATTGGGCACCACCGCTGTGCTCTCCCGGTAAGAAATAACTAATCGCATGAGCTGGATTCGAAACCTCAAAAACTTCAGCTCATAGGGCTCAGTCTGGGCTGAGCGCCTTCACCGTCCGAGCCACTTGGGAGGCTCACAGTAGAGATAATGTTGACTGAACCCCAGCATGTAAATTTGGAGAAGTGTGATATAATGCTTCATAGTGTACCTCTCATATGGGCCTCAATCTCCTGTCTCAGCTGATCCTGAAGTTGCTTCAGCCTCTCTGTGGTCATCTGTCGGTCAGTATTGTGGCCTGGTGTCCCCCCCTCAGAGTGTCTCACTTTATACCCCTGTTCCATCAATACAGCTTTCATACCATTTCAAGCAATTCCTATATGTTACAAATATGTACTAAACAACAAGGTATTGGATTGCAACTGTTGTAGAATTTTGAACAAACCTGTCTTTTCTCCATAACCTCTTTGGAATTGTTTCTCCTCTTCACCCAATCTTGGTCCTTCACAACCTGTCCAAGAGTCATGAAGAAATTGAACTCCCTCACAGAAGATAGGAAAGACTTAAATGGTATCTGATAGGAAGGCTATAAATGGGCCTAACTGATCTCTGAAGTTTAACATAAAATTAAAGAAAACACACTACAGAAGATTAAGAAAAGAAAAATAGTGTGAATAGAATTATCTTGAACCTCTTTAGCTTTATTCCTCACGCCTACCTGTAGAGCTTGTATCAGGTCCTCTAGCCTCCTGATCTCCCCCTCTCCACTGTCCTCCTGTAGCACCATACAAGTTCTCAGCTCCCGAATCTTCTCCCGCATGTCCTGTGCAGCCTCACGAGAACACCATTGCACAGGGATCACACGAGTCACAAAAGTTCTGATCCGCTGGGACAGAGCCAAAGTGCGAGTGATTTCCTCACCCAGAAGGCCTAGAGGATCAGGGCCGAGGTTAGTCACTATAGATGTCCTCAGAGAGTCGTACATGCAGATGCAGATGTGAAGATGGAAACTCTCTGGTACATGAAAGACTTTACCTTGTGGTTTGATACAGCACAGCAAGACACAATTACTTCTTGTCAGAGTGTCAATCAGAAGAAAGGGGAGGAGCCTGTTACTAGCGGTTTTGCTAGTATCCATGAGTGCCAGAACCTCCTCCAGTGTACTGACCCTGTGGATCCAGAGCACAACAGAGAACTGTAGGTATTCCTCTATGTGGGACAAAATAATTCAATATTGACCAGGCATTGACCGTCTTACGTTTTAAATGTAAGATGGATGAAAGTAAAGTATTAATAGATTATTCCTACCCACTGAGGTCTCCCTTGCGAGCCCCATCTGCAAAGTTGAAGAGCTGGAGTTTGCTGCGACAGTACCGCGGGTGCCCACCCCCCTCCTCCTGGAGTCTCTGCTCCACGTTGATAGAATACAGGGAGCTGCATCTAAGGCAGAGGCAGAACCACACAAACCAACACACATCTTTGGGTTGATACCAACCTGAATACTGTGTATGCCTCCTCACATGCCTGATCATAGATCAGATTAAGACTATAATCCCGGAGGACCTGTCTGACCTGTGGCTCCCCGAGCTGACTCTCAGTGGGTGTCTGCTCTCCTCATAAAGGGCAAAAGCCTCCTCAGGGCTCTCCACTGTTATTTCACATAGACCTTCAACTAGGCTGAAACGAGACAAAAAAGCAGCCTCATCTGAATCTGGACAGAATCATTTCTGACTGTCAGTCACCACCTGTCAGTCAACATTACGAACAGGAAGGAAACACTATCAAGTGTTTTTCATTTTAATCCTGGTTCACGCGTGAATGCCCCTCCCATTCAAAATCGTTGCTGGTAACTGAATTATTAGATAATCAATCCACGGCCTCTAAATAGACTTACACTCCCAGCACTGGGTGAGTCCTGGGGTTCAAGTCCTGCTTCTCTGGATTCAGAATGTCGACTCCACTGTCATCGGGGTAGAACTGCGAGTGTCAGAGAGTAGGCATGAGAGCAAGGGGTAGGAAACCAGCATCAAGGCTAGCGGAGTATTGGAGTAGTGAATAAAGTAAAACCAAGTACCCACCATGATATTTAGTACCCGTTTTAATGAAAAGATTGACCATTTACCTGGATAAAGGATACTGTAGTGAAACACTTGCCATAATTACTTTTGTCAATCTCAGTAAACAAATCAGTCACCATCTGCAACAAGGAATATTTTATGTATTTTTAGTTTTAGTGGACTGTTGTTACTTTAACAACCTTCACTAATATATATATATATATATATATATATATTTTGTAGACCTACTTGTTTGATTACGCCTTGTTCATGTAGAATATTTTCTTTCCCAGTGTCTGAGACCAGAACGGCACCATGGTAACCAGAGGAAACCAACACGCAGAGAGGCTGTAGGAGCTTAGGGTACAACTTCTGCTAAATCAACACATACATAATCAGATATTCCACACAACGCAAAAATATTCTATCTACTGTATCTGTATGTATCTATATGCAGCACACATATTTTGTTGTTGTTCTGGTTGTTGTTTTTTTTTGTGTCCGTTTTATGAGAATGATTATAGAAAGTGTTTTAAAATCCATACCTGTGTGTTGTTTTGGTTGGTGACAACATCAAATGAGAAAGAGATTCTCTATTTAAAAAAGAAATGTAGATAAGTTCAAGGTATTTAAAAAATAAAAAATAAAAAACAGTTTAATCCCATTTCCTAGCACCAGTGTTCTCACCTCCTCCCCATCTCCAGTAAAATCCACACTGTTGGCCTCTTCATCTATGGTCAGTCGGCCATCATCATCTCCATCTGCGCACATATTTTTTTATTGTAGTCCCTTAGGAGGTCCTCTAGTTCAAATAACCTTACATGTTTTACACTTTAGCCAAACGTTCAGCTCGGTCTCCTTTTGACGGAGTTCATGTTGTGCCCCCCTTTTTCAACTGCAGTGACATTCTTTAGCGAACTACTGGAGACAAGTTCAATAGCATAAGACTACTGATAATAAGTATGAGCAATTAGAGGTAGTCAAGCATGAGAGATAACTGTTTATTTTTACCATATATTCTTTCCACCACAAGTGGTTTCACAAAAGGAATGAAGCATTGCAGTGTTTAGAGTTTCTGAATGTCTTGCTATAATTAACCTCATGAAGTCCAGCCTATGAAAAAAGTCAATTTATTTCTGCCCTTTATCTCATGTACGGATCACAGCTTATGATTGGTATGCTAGCAAAACTATCCTGATTATGACGGTAATAATTCAGGGTTCTGAACCTTATCACAGTTGACTCAGACACAGCTGCAGCCTTTACAGCCAGCAGGAGTATTCCATCCAGTTACAACGCTTTTCTCCCAGCTAGGCCCAAACACGCTATGCACATACCTATACGCTGTGTGACCAGCACGCCCACTCTGACTGCCACTTCATGTAGGGTCTGAGAGCAAACGCATGGGTTAATCACAGATGCCTACCCACCTGAGAGCAACACGCAGGCAGGTTTAGTGATGAGATAAACCCTTACTTGAAAAACTATTTACACTGAATTTAATTAGAGAAATAGGAGATACAAAAAAGATTGTATGTGTAAGAATCATTAAGTTTTGTGGCGGTTACTTACGGGTGCATTCATGCCTTCACCAAAGAGACATCTCATCTGTTTTATATCCAGTGCAGCAGCACGTACACATGGTCGGTTACATGGACCTGAAATATTTATGAGTGACTCCCTCGTATCAGTACTTTGAGTGAAGGTGTATAGGGTTTCTGATTAGGGAAAGGTTTTCCATCTGTTTTTTTCCAAAGTGTTTTAACTTTGTTGTTTATACTTTCTGGGATATATTCTTGTGTTTAACTTTTTTATTGTTTATACTTTCTCTGATATATTATTGTGTTTATATGACACTGGTTAATCCATATCATGGATCACAACACTGTTCATAGCATCACTGCGTAATGGGCAAAAAGTATATCGACTGACCCATTTAACTAGCATAGACTTGACCTACATGAATAGTTCACTGTCTTGCCCACATTCACACCCATCAGGACGACTAATGAATCAGACTTGAGAAATAATGAAAGTTGAATACTCATTTATTAAGGCTTTTGATTGTTTCTCAATGTGAATTGTACATGTACAACATTTGTCTACATTTGGTATAAATCTATGTGGCTACTTACCTTTTACTAACTTAACATTTGCCTCAGCAGCGTGGACCAGATCCCTGTTTACACATCATACATGCTTTTCAACCAATTTCAACATTTTCTAGTCATTTCAGAAGTATTAGAAAATAAGTTTAATGTTTTGATATTTCTTTGAAAATAATACGCAATTGTAAAGACGAGTCCCACTCTTGAAAATTATTTTTGTTCCATGATGTTTTCCACTTATTCCACTTAAGACACTTGGATTTCAGCGTCTTCACATTCTGCAACTGTATTGATTAGTTCTGAAAAAGCAACAAGTTTGCTTTCTTCCACTCTGAATCCACTGTCCCTGGACCTTGATCTAAAATAGGGAATAGTTTAATGTCATAGTTTAGTTTGATGGGTGGAACGAAAACCAGCAAACACCGTGGCCCTCAGTGACTAATCTTATAAGCTAGCTGCATTTAACACCTACCTAAGCTCCACAATTTGGTTTTTACTCTGTATTCTGTAAAATTTGCTAATATTTATTAGTTTGTTATGTTTTAATATTGTTTTTTTTGAGGAAAAAAATAATAATTTTTTCCTCTGACAGACAAAATAATACAGAAGAGAAAAAATAAACTTTAAAGACTACAGTTGTGTAAGAAAGCTAGGACGCCTATGAATTTTGCACACTACAGTATTTGTGATAAAATTAGTAGTATGAAAAGTGCCTACAGGTATCTTGACTTTCAGTAAACACTTGTCAAACTTTATTGTTTTGCATTTTGCATCATGTCTGGTCAAGCTGGATCTATCTGTTTTTGCATTAATGCTGATAATCAAACACCAACTCAGAGTAATTCTCTGTCTTAGACTGTGTGTGGTCTCTGTGGCCCACTATTGGTAAATTGGTGGTATTGCATACAATAAACACAACGCTGCGATCGCTTTTAATTTTTTTTATTTACCTCTCACTTTACCGAATTTAATGATCCTTGTGCAACTGAAGTGTAACAACCAAAGCCATAATCTTCTCTCTGGGGTGTAGAAGTTGTTATGTAAGCTTTCCAAATTGTATCAGTCTGGGAGTGATTGGAGGCAGGCTTGTTTGGCATTTTAATCAAACAATTAAACAAAACTCAGAAAGCACAAAATGGTAATACAAAAACACAGAAAGAAACCGAAGTATAAAGTGTTTTAAAAACTATGAAATTGACACATAATAAAACAAACACTATCAGACACAGCCCGTTCAGTCTAAAACACCCTCTGACGGTTCTTCATTTATAAATTACCCCAACCCAAAACAGACTGTAAATTAGTTCTTGGAGGCGGGATCATTTGAATTGATTCAAAGATGATTCATGGACACTGCTTATGGGAGCTAAATAATATTAGTAATTATTTTAGTAAAAACATTAAAATGGGGGGTGTTAAGTCCGCTGTACCGAGATGGAAAAAATAGGCGATCTAAACTACAGTTTTGTGTTTGATCGTTAGAACAGCCAATAAAATGTCACTCAAAATATTTATCTAATGTGTGTTCAGCTAAGAACATAATTGCTTTAACTCAACGGCAGCAGGAGGGAGGGGATAACAGGGGCTTAAGCCAACCTCCCCGAGCTCCCCAAACCCCCAGAATTATTGGCTATTGTTTGTTGCGGTCAAAATTCTTAATCACCTGCCATAAACAATCCAAACAATCCAGCGAAACAACTTGAATTGCAAGTGAATGGTAATTTGACACTGGCAAGCAGACGCGGCTCCTAAAAGGGAAAATACCCTTCCCTTTAAGTGTTTATCTCTGTATCTCAGCAAGCTCCAACACCCGCTTGTTTATTTTAATTCATAACATGTATTTGTTCGTCAAAGCAAGGCAATTACATGACTACAATATGACTGATGTTTATTACAGTCAAAGTATAATTATTTTGTGTTTTTAGAACCTGTCCTCTCACGGGGACAAACGTATTATGTTCATTTAATTTTCCACACGTAATATTTATAAACATCTGAAATTTAAGTATGTAACGCTAACAATCGCACTGACATTTCCCAAGGATTAGCAGGGTATTTCCGCTGATTTCAGAGCCTTTATGATATCTACTGGTCTACTGGGAGTCCTGCGTGATCCTTATACGGAATTTTTTCTGGTAGTCCCAAGAATTCTGAAAATATATTAGCATTGTTCAAACCGAAAGTGGCCTATGAAAGAAGAAGTAAATCACCGCGGTCAAGGAAAGCCGACCAGACTAAACGCCTGTTATTGCAAGGATTTGCAGTTGATCAAGCTCTGTGTGTGATCTCTGGGACTTTCCACTGTGCAAGTTAAAGCATTACTATTCTAAAGCTAGACTGTTCTAAACAAACAAACAAAAACAACGAAATAACTGTTGGTCTTTAATGGTCTTTTACCATTAATTTAATAGATTCTGCCATTAAACAAAATGCAGCACATTGGTCAAGCGATGAAGGAAAAATCTCGTTCAGACTTTAAATAATGTCTGCAAAACACACAAGTCAGGGAAATGCCAACATTTAATTAGAACGAGCATATTTTATTTGAAATACAATTATTGATACATTAGTCTTTAAGCTAATAATCTCCTCTTGCTCCTCCTGTGTGAGTGCATTAACTACAGCCTACAATGTTAGCTTTATTTTTTTAAAACTAATTTAAAAAAAAGAAACAGTATTTGAGTTTAAACTTTTTTTTTCCCTGGAGAGATTTGTTATTTGGTTTGAGGACCTGGGAAGGGGACAGACTATCCTTTTGTGGTTTTGGTGGAGTTGTGAGGAGTATAATGGTAATATTATGAAAGAAAAAACACCCAAAAAACACGAAGGGGGGGGTGTGTGGGGGTG